>OX403622.1:6625432-6683863 GCA_948107755.1 Campoletis raptor | reverse complement strand
TCCCATTCTCGGTCTCTTTTCAAGGATTAGTTTGATAGTCAATTAATCTTGGAATTAATTAAACAAATGAGCATGTAAGCCGAAGGAATTAATAATTATAATGCAAACTGTGTTAATAACCCTCTGAGAGAGTTTATCTCGTCTCCTGCATGAAATTGTACTTTATATGTTAGTAGTGTGCCTATCTCGACGCACGTTAGACGATATTTTTAAATCTGATCTCAAAAGTTTTGCATCGAAATTATTATATTCTGGATGTGGCAAAATGTTATTATTTATTATCTATTGTGCGAGGAATAAATTTTATAACTACGTGACTTTGCAAATATTGAAATTCACTAACAACCGACTTCGTATGAAAATTCTGATCGATAATGATTACTTTTTTTCATTAATATTAACAATTGTCAGTTATATCGATAAGACAAACAAATAAAAAATTTCAGAAATTTTTAAAAATTCTACAAAGTTATATTGATTCAATAATTAGGACGAAAAAACCAGGAGTAACTTCAGATATTCATTCACCACCAAACCCAAATTTGAAAAAAATCGAATCTTCTGTTTTAGGCACTGCAGACGTTTATGTCTAAATATTTAAAAAAAACGTGACTGACTAATCAATTTTTACCGAAGTAAAACATTGTCATCGTGAAACGAGATAAATCGTGAGGAATCACGTGTTCCATAAAGTACGCAAGTAAACAATAAATTGTAAATTTCCATCACGAGGTAAATATCGGGAATAACGGGTGCTAGCATTGTGAGACTGGACAAGAGTGAGGTTCGACTATTGTTATGGACTACCGTCTGTTCTTTCATGCCTTTTTTTTCTTTAATTCCAATAAAATATGCTCGTCGATGATCTCTCAAGCTGGCTCTGCCGCTGGCTTCTTCTCGGATAAATCGCAACGTTACTATATGTGTATAAATATTTATGTATATAAGCATCAATACCTGTGTAGAGAAATGGTACACCAGGAGCTTCGAGCTTCTTCCATTAATCTTTTGCATTGTCGAACCAGAGAACCGAGGATCCTCGTTCTTCGTCAAGCCAGTCCTATGTATGAGCTATGTTTTCCTGCTCTTAACGACTAGACGAGAGGTATACTCGTCTATATATAACGACTAGAGAGAGGTGTATTTCGATGTATATAACACAGCGATGGGGTTTTCTTTACCAATCAGAATAGAACTTGACCTATATCATTTTCAATATTATTCACGATTCGAAATATTATTGTATACGTGCTGTAATCATCTCTCGGATTTTTGTCGTATATTTTTGGCCTTTCGCATACTTTTAATCCTTTGAGCTTTGCTGCATGGAATCACACTGTTCCAGCTATATTTTGGGCAGATTTTTTAAATCATTAAACGACTTCTTTAACTATAAAAACCAAGTTTTTTTTCGGTGCTACATCGTTTGAAAAAATATTGCAAATGAATCAGATAAATTGGATTTCATACTTTTTCATGAAAAAAATAATTTTCTACTAAACTACCATGGACATCGGGAGAGCAAATTTTTCGTAAACTCAATACCCTTCAAAGAACTTTACAAAATTTCATCGAAATTTTTCGTCCAGTAGTTTTTGTGTGAAAAAAAAAAACACAATCAATGAATTTTCTCCATCAGCGATGCTAAAAAGTACCGAGTACTAAATTATAAGTCGATTGATCGAAGAAAAACGCGATAGATCATTTTATCGATATGTTTAAAAATTATTTAACCACTGTATTGACCGTGCGTACAAATTTACAAAAAAGGTCAAAAAATGCCAGAGTCATCAGCAAATCTGACAAAAGTTGAAGTGTTTTTTTTTTCTTCGGTAAATACAATGATATGGCAATTTGAAAGTCAAAATTGAGAGATTTCAGGAAGCGTTGGTAAGAATATCTCATATTAACATGTAAATGTGTACACATTTATTAAGAACAGGTAGTCACGATGAAACACGCGATCTGATATTACATCATATATATGGTTATAGTAAATAGATTAACAGGTTGACGTAAAAAAGGTTTAAACGGCGTTAAGTATTTATATATACAGTTACATATACGTTAATAGAGAAATCTTAGCGACGTTGTTGATTTTTTTTCACCATTTAATTCTTGTACAGTTTTTTTCATTTTCTATATTTACCTCAATTTTTATATCGTCTTCCCTCTATCTCTCTGATTTTGTCACCTTCTTATATCGTCTCTATGATCCGCAACGAAGCTCGCGGTTCTTTCGAGATTTCCAGGATGGTAATTGCAACCACACATTTGTTCATGCATCATTGGTAAATAATGAGAGAGGCAAGAGGCGTACGAGAGTTGATTTTAATGAGCTAAACACCGTCAGTTGCGAACTTTTCGTCTATACGTTTATATTTTTCTTCTCTTACTATCACCGAGGCCCACAAACCTAACTATATCTTTCCTCTTCTATCCTCCACATGCATCTTTATAGTATCGCCAGTTTGTTATTTATTTCTTGCAATCGACACAGCCTTATCATATTCTCTCTCCCACCCATAACTACGAAACGTCTACGAGTTGTATGATTTATGCCGAATCCAATTGTGATTCAAGATTTACGAGGACACTGCTTCGTAAGCTCGATATTCACATATATATCTTCCTCTACTCAATATATAAATATATATGTATATTGATATATTCTTGTAGAGTCTGTCATATCACGGATATTTCTACAAGAAGACCCACAGGTTTGTCGAGCGAATTCTCAACGGGACGTCTATCTTGGACGCATGCAATGTGGAAGAGAAAAGAAAAAAACGTTTTAAAAATCTTTAACGTTCGCGAGAACACGCGGAGAAATGTTTTAGTCGTTTCTCGTTAAAGTTTCACTTCATTTTCCCTTCTTGCAATATTGAAAGTAGTACAAAAGGGTGATTCAGTGGTCGAGGAATTTGCACGCCACTACAGAAAAAAAAAAATAAACGATCTAATGAGGCGAATACAAAAACGTTGGGTAAATGGTACATAATTAGAGCCTCATACCGTTTGATTTTTTTCTATGAGTTATCAAGATCGTCGTGACTCGTTTAACACTTAAATTTGGCCTCGGCATTGACACACTGGGTCACGTTAACCCGTTGCGTACTCGAAACGAAGAAAACGTGCTTCATCATACAACTTACGGCAGAATTATTGCTATTCCGATTTACCTCCACCCTAAATGTCACATTGAGTTGTTTTGTGATCAAATGAAATGTTGGTGAAGCTTCTGATTTTGTTATTTTTGCTGTTTATGCTTATTTTGAAACTTGTTCAGTTTTTTATTTGATCTCTGCTAATGTACCTTATATTTCTGAAAATGAAACCGGTATTTCAAATCAACTGTACTTGCTCTATAATCCTGTAAGATGGCTACCGTATTTAACGATAAAATGATAACTGGGAGTAAATATACGTACGTAAGTACAACACGAGGCGTTATATCTGAATGTCTCGTAATTATTTCTTTTTCTTTTTAAGTTTTTTGCCTGATTTTTTCCTCTTCAAAACCATTGGTTCCACTTTATTCTCATTATTTTGTTCTTCGGCGCTGTCCAACCATGCAGGCGTTTTCTTTTTTTCCGGTTTTCCCTGAGAAAGCCCAGAAGCGGCTAAACAAATACCAGCTATTGCAGACATCAAATTTTCTCGAGCATAATCGATCCCACAGCAATGATCGATCGTCGAAAAAGAATTTATGTTCGTGTTCGAGGTAGGGGTCTTTTTTAATTTGCCGCAGACATATTCGACACCTTCAAGCCCGTTTCTCACAACGAACGAGTCAGACTCGAGTGCAAATAACGCGATGACGTGCCTGAATTTATAAATAACGAATGTGGGTGTGTCAAGTTATTTTAATTGTATTATTTCTTATTGTTTGCACCGTCTTTGTTGCTATTTTGATGATAATTAGTTTTTATTACACTGCTAAAAAGGATTGACAATAAATCGTACCTCCCAAGATCCGATAAAATAATAGCGAGACTAATTGTTCCAGCAGGATTTCCTCCAGGATCAACCAAATTAAAAATGCCACTTAATTCTAAAGGACTCGATTCCTGCATGGCTTTTGTCACCTAAGAATGAAAATTAATTATAAAACAGCGATCATCAACTGCTATCTTAAATAAAGTTTCAATTTAAATAGTTACCAAATCACAGACGCATCCGGAAAACGGTAAAATTCCGTGACAAACTGGGAAACTTTCGTTTAATCTGTAAATCCCAATTCTCAATGGTTTTTTCTTCAGTAAATGAGAGATTCGCAACCAATTCGATACGAAATGACAAGCTCGTCCGGCATAGAAATCCAAATTTGTTTTGCAGTCGTCATCGCATGATTCAGAATGTCCGAGAGATTCATTTCTACTGATAATCAAACTAGGGATGTCTATCAAATCTATTTTAACATGAAAATTAGTATCACCTTGAGCATCACTAATTATTGTATCATTGATATGAATTTTGAAAATGGTCGCATCTAAGAAAAATATACGAGACATTTTTTAGTCTAATTATTATTTTATTTTTTTCTTCATTTTTCATTATAGGTTATGAGGTTTATAAAATCATGGGTTAAGTAGATATTTATACGAGACGTGACGTTTGGATATCGTCATCTGTTTTATGGTATAAAAAATAATAATAATATTTTATTTGCAGTAAGGAAAAATTCTTGCAATAGCCAATTATAATAATTATAATCGTCGATTTGTATAGGCGCGTTCCGAGATTTGCCGTTATCATTCAAGCCTGATAAGGCATATTAAAGCAACGCGAAAGATTGTTCCTCGATATCAACTCGCCATAAGGTGATCAAATATCTTTCAGTTTCTCTCTTTCTGTCTTTTTCTCGGAGAACGATTTCACCACAACGATATTTCACTCGACGAACTGTTTGCCGTATATTATAAAATAAACGAGGCGTATGGAAGGCTTTTGTATACATATATATATCTAGAGCAAAATTACGAATAGAGTGGAAAAACACGAACAATTTTATCCGCTACGATAAAGAGAAAAAGTAAGAGAGAGGGAGAGAGAGAGAGAGAGAGAGCAAAATACTTAAGAATTAAACCAATTTAAATGAGATCGCTCGAGATCGCGGTTGAATTAATTTTTTGCTATCTCATTCGGATCGCGAAATGAGAGGATATTGCACGCGCTGGGCTAATACTAATACGTTCGCCCTGCTTTTATATAGTAAAGAGCATAGAAGCAGTTATAAAAATTGTCGATAATCGAACACTTTTCCCCTCCCTACAGCCCGATTTGCCCAGGTCATCGGTGGCCAGGCTATAGAAAAACGACATGGGAGTTATAGAAAACAACAGTTGAACTTCCAACAAACACACTGTTCATAATACCTCGACAATTCTTCAACAATATATAATTAAAATACCAAATGTAAAAAAATATTGAATTTTGTAAAAAATTTACAATTTCATGAAATTTTATTATTCAAAGGCAGTCATTTTATTTCTTCGTATTCTAGTAAAATAAAGATAAGAAAAAAGTTAAATAGATTTACTCCATTTTGATGAAATAATCAAATTCAAAACCTTTGTTAATTAAGTTTTTTACCAAGAGAAAAACTCAATATTTACCACATCCATCAATGCAAGTAAATAAAAATTATCTTCACGTTTCTTTCGATTCTTTCCAAAACTAGATTAGTCAAATTTAGTGAATTATTAATATTATTACTGATGCAAGTACAAGTTACTCCAAAATACCGAATGCGAGTAACTTATCGGAACTTAAACTGTAGTGATAGAAGTTGAACGATGCAAAGAGAATCTCTGTGTAAGACGCTCTTGTACGGACTAACTATGGGATACATAATAAAATGAGCGGGCGAGACTGCTATCCGCACCTTTTTCTCATCCTCGTTATCTATCGCACATCGCTCTAAATGGTATTTCATATAGTAGTAGTAAACGGACTATAGTTCAACGGATCCCGCGAGAAATCTGTGCCGCTGATGAGGCGAAAGAAGGTCCATATTATGAGCAATCTTAAATTACCTGAAATACATTGTGCACATTTTTCGCATTTCGTCAGACAAACCGAAAATAGTCTCGTCTATTTCAAAAGGAATTTATTCTATAACGGCGAGCGTTAAATATTCTTTTTTTTTTTGCATCGCCACGTGTATTACAAAAAAATGGAACATTGTTAAATAATTTTTCAACAAATACATCCCTTTTGGTCAGAAATTTCGTATTTGATTTCGGAAAAGATATCGAAATTATTTCTCTCGACAAAATAAGTCGAAAATTAATTTAAGAGTAGACGAAAGATCATTCAAAAGTGGACATATTTTCTCAATAAATATATTTATGTGACTATTCGAATAATAGTTAATCGAGTGTATATAACCTACGTACAAAAACGTAAAAAGTGTTCGAAAGCTCGTAGGTGAGCAAAGACCGAGGTGAAAAAGGTTCGAAGCGATAAAGACAAGAGAGAGACCTCCCTGGGCATATTCCCGCACGGTCAGTGGCTCTCTCTCGACCTTTTGGTTTGAGAAGGAGAAATCCCAAGATATAGGTAAGAGAGTCTACGCTTAAAATGTAAAATAAAAAAACGAGAAGGAAGAGGACAAAAAAGAGAAAGAAAATTGAAAAGAGAAAAAAAAAACAAAGAACTTTCAGATGCTGCTGGCCAAGTGCATACACCAAGAAAAAATTTGTTCTCTTTCTCCCGCATCAACAACTACAGCAGTACAGCGATTAGATATTCTTAATCGAGCCGACTTAACCGAAGATAACGATTCCCGATAAACTACCGGCGAACGCACTATAATTTCTGCATTCTGCAATCAAGATTCTCCTTCTCTCCCTTTTTCTCTTTCTCTTTTCGTCTACAATATTTTCTCTTTCTATATACTTCCCTCTCCCTCTCAACAATTTTTGTCTTTTTTATTTTTCCTCCTTTCTCATTTCTCTGTCTCATTTTCTGTTTTTATTCCTTTTCTTCTTTACCGTTCCTCTTATTCCTTCACACTCTATCCTGTGTCTTTCTCTTTTGTTTTCTCTCGTATCTTTTCTTTTATCCGCTTCCCATTTTCCTATTTTTTGTGCACGTTTTTTTTTTTTTTTTAATTTTTTGCTCTCTATGTTCTTATTTCTCTTCCTTTCTTTTTCATACGCTCTTATTTTTTTTCTTTCACTTGTTCTGTCTCTCTCGACGAGTTGATTTATAGAATGGCCCAAGGCGCCTCCGTGGTCGCGTTGCTCTCCTCCTGTTGCCTTGTTATCGGGTCTGAGCTCGCGCGCGCGTCTTCGCAACTTTATTAACCGCCCGAACCCCGGGCTCTCGTGCGAAACGGAGAAACTGCTGAGAAAGACAAACCCAGATCGCCGAGTTTGATGAAGCACTTCCTACACACTACATATCCATTATTCTAAAAAAAAAAGACCTTCGACGCTAACTCAGGATGCCCTTCGCAATATAATCTATCTTTTTTCATCTTCTAAACTACTTGAAAAAATTGTCATCGAGGTTTCTCTTTTTATCATAAAGAAATTGCGAATAAAATCCATGCAGCGAATAATAGAGAGATCAAAATTTCAATGAAGAAATCTAATCTCGATATCAGAACTTCATATTCATATTTATAGAAAAATACAAGTAAATAAAGTTTTGAAAAAAACGCTACAACTCTCAACTGTATTTTTTGAATAATTGTCTCAACTATAAATGAAGAATTCAACTACTTTCTTGTCGGCCGATTGTCGACCAAAGAAATTTCGAATAAGTCGAAAAATTATGGCATTATTTTAATGAATGTCGAACAAAAATGTCATTGATTTTCCTGGGCCGTGAAAAAAAAAAAAAAAAACATGGTTTATTTACATCGTTTTGATGTATATAAATCTTGTGCTGATCAGAACGGAAGAGAAAGAAATATATTGGACAGAGTAAAGGTAACATTAGCGTGCTAAGCAGATGCAGATGAAACAAATGGATTCGCTCGGTGACCGCCGTAAATTTACTCTATCGTTGACACGATCCTGAACACCCTCGCACGAACCCACTTCGACCCTCTGCTCGATTTCTCTCTCTCTCTCTCTCTCTTTCTATTTTTTCTTCTGGTTCAGAGCTTAGTGCATATACATTTTTTTTTTTTTTTTTTTTTTTTTTTTCAATGCAGGCGAAACACCGTATAAAGTTTGATATTCCAGCCAAGTGAGGGCTCCCGAGAGGTGAAGACTTTTACTTCCGGTCAAGAAAGCATCGTCTCTGCGGGCAATAGGTGCCCGAAGGTTTCTTTGACTCTCTTCTCTTCTCGTTTATTCCCTCATCGTGTTCGGTCATTTTTCTGACTCGTTCATCCGGGATTTCATCCCGTATGGACCGAGTAATTCTCCTTCTGTACAATAACGGGGTTCGAGAACGCCCGGACGATCGCCCTCTGGTGTATTAATGTAGGCTACACTCAGCCATGACATGCCAACACGCCACCTACTAACGCCGAACTACCTCGTGTATACTCACACAGTTTATTCTTTCTCTCAGATTTTCTCCTAGTTATAATTAAACTTAGCTCTACAATCAAGAAAAAAGATATCTACACAGGAAGCAAGGATGAATCAATTGATTTTATAAATCTCTCATTGAAAAAATCCATTTTTGAATTCATCTTCTACAGATAAACAAAAAACAATACAACCGAAAGTAATTTTTATTTAAATTTATAAATTCATGAAGAAAATATTGATTCCAAAAAAGCTATCAGAAAATTATCACGTTTCATTCATCTGGATGTTCAACTAATCAGATTAAAAGTGTGTTTAACCTCTTCACGTGCCACGTTCGGTTTAAGGATTTACGTACAAAAGTCACATCGATGATTTTGTATATTCGAAGAAGGGAAAACGTGGATTAAACGATTGTCAATATAATGATTCATACGGGGCGTTTATAAATAGGAAAAGAATTTCAAGAGTTGGGTTGGCCGATGGTAAAGAACGGGAGATAACCTCGAAATTATATTCCGCATCGGCGTGTTAAATGTAATAACACTCTTACAAGAGTGATTTGTGAACTCGATCCGGTTCTTTCGCGACGTAAAGATATCCTTCGCTAAATACACCATGCGGGGCACGCAAGATCGCTGATCCACGCGAGTTTTGCCCTCGCCCTCGTACCGTGTCTTTTACTTTCTCTATCTCTTTCTGTTTTATTTCTTTCTCTCTCTCTCTCTCTTTCTCTCTTTTTCTCATTGCTGGTACTTGTGTCCTCGCGTATTTATTATTCCATCCAATAGCACAACCGATCCACGTGTATGCGTGTACGTATGACTTTTCTCGTACGAACTATATGTTATTGCGTGGTAGCAATTAATAGCGCGTCCGTAATGCCCGGTTGGCATGCGAACAGGACTTTTGCCTTACGATTAAAATGGCATAAGTCACAGTGTGCAACATCACGCCGGATCGCCTTTATTAATCCCATTTCAAGTGAGCTCAAAGATAATGAGAGCAATGACGATCGTTTGAATTTTTTTATTTCTTTATTTATCGTCGATATCGAGAAAAAAAATATTGCTCTACTCTCTCCACGTGACGCCTAACAATAACTTCGAATAACCAAACACGACTATTCATAATACAAATATACAAGCGATCAACTTATTTGATATTGCTATGGTTCGATCTTTGTTTTTATCATTTCAAATTTTTCGTTATTATTTACTTATTTACTATTATTATAGCAAGTTTGTTATCGTAGAAACCAAATACTGTTACTGAATGAAGATTTTTTGCTTCTATTTCCATTGGTTAATATGTTGTCAGATTTATACGTCTCCGATCATTGGAATTTTGGACACAACAGTTAAGTTTTCGAACGATATCACTTTAAATAGAAACAGACGTTTTAAGTTGATCTCAACGAATTAAACGAGTCGTTCACCAGATAATGACCGATTTATCAATTGGTGAAGCCTTTTTTTTATTAATCGTATAGTTTTTTCATTCACTCATTCATTCTATGTATTTATTACGAAACTTGGTCCATTTTATAAAAATATATTTATGTAATTAAATAGCACGATTTATATTTATACACAGATATCAATTAAACATAACTTGAAACGTTATACTCTATCAAGCACATTTATTATTCTGATTTGTACAATTAATTGTCCGTAGTGTTTATTATTATAAAAACGTACGAACCTCAATCCAAAGTCATCCGAGAAGCATAAGAGGACGAGGAAGAAGAAGAAGAAGAAGAAGAAGAAGATGTTGGACTCCTGCCGCGCCTTCCGTCTCATGCCAGAGTTGCGCAGGTCCAGGTTTTCTCCCGAGGTGTGTATATAGAATAAAGCCTCTGTATCCTCTTCTTTCTATCTCCCTTTCTCTTAATATGTCTCTCTTTCGTTGTGTCTTGTCCTGCCATCTTTTAGCTCTTACTCTCTCCCATACTTTGGTGCGCCAGAAAGATACCATCTGTGATATCATACGCATTGTGCACGGTGAATGTGTAACCCGAAGCTGGGCGCTCGCAGAAGCGTTTCTTTGGCTGGTCGTTCTCTTCGCTAATGCTCCAGCTCCATGGGCACATTGCTGAACACATATCTCGACCCATACAGTCTACGCTCTGCTCCTCCCGTTGCTTCTGTACTCTCCACCTCTTTCTCTTTTACTCTCTTTCTCTAGTTCCCTCATTCTCTTTCTTCGGTGGTGAATATACTGGTGGGCGGCATCATGCTTCAGGGCCCAGGAAGCCGTTCAAACTCCTCTTTCTGTCTCTCTTTCCCTCCTCACCAGCCTCACTCAGTCGTAGTTCAATCTCTGGGCATGCATTTCCTCTCGCGAATTCGTTTTACCAGCTGACAGAGCCTACGTGATTTTATTTTCCGCCAAGGATCACCTGCTGCTGCCTAATAACCAATGCCGCGCGTATATCCTACAGAGTCCTACCTGTAGCCAAGTTTCCTAACAAATTAGTTCTCGTAACGTACTTCAAGGATCTCCAAGTGTGTTACTCGGACAACTTTTTTCGATTGAATTGATCCTGAAATTCGTCAATTTTCGAGTGGAAGTCTAGATACTCCGGAAAACATTCGGTTTTTAAACTAATAAATACGGACAATATCCCCGATTCATTGTCTTAATATATTCGGCTATCCTGCCAATCACTCCAGGAAATAGTTAAGAGTTGCTGAAAAATTAATTGACTTCCGCATGTTGTGCCTGAGGAACTTCTCTGTATCAATTGATTTCCTCTATGAACATTCACTCGTTCCCAGATGACTAAATGATACAAGTAAACAAACATAAATACCACGCGTATGGGTCTATGGATGCACATGTTACATCATATGCAAAGGCAGCTTATGGGTAGACTTCCAGGGTGTACTATATTTACCTTACTGCAGGAGGCGGTTGGTTAGCCAGAACTACGTGCAGGTGGCTAACTTGTCCTGCTCATTGTGACGTAAATCTCTCCTGTGTTAATCCACATGAGGCCTATCTCTCTCTCTCTCTCTCTTTCTCTCTTCCTCTCTCCTTCTCCTTTTCTATATATCTTTATTTCATTTCTTTGGCTAGTTATATTTGGCTAAACTTTACTGATGCATGATTATTTTTTCATTTCCTATTCAGTATGGACACATACTACACGGACTCTTACATGTAACTATGCTCAACAGCGGATAGATACGATTTGCTGCGGTGCATTATGAATGTACCAAGAAATGTGTTCCGTAATCGTACCAGCGATATAACGGGTCTGCGGATAACTTAAGAGTCACTTGGACCATACGACATTAACACAGTGAAATATTCATGAAAGGACAAAAGAATGAAAAAAATTGCTGCTGATGGAGTCACGTGAGGCGTTGAAGAATAATAGAGCACAAATTATCCTCGATGTTGACAAAAAGTTTTTTTTGATCAATCATCATCGTCTATAGCTACTCTGATTGTTGATTGGGACGATACCTTACAACATTCGAACCAATCACATCGATTGATGAACCAATTCGTGGTATCACTTCACTGACGCTGTTCGGTAGGATCTTTTAAGTCAGAAATTCGTAATCCACCAGTATAACAACTTAAACTGATGTTCCAACTACTAGAGTTGACATGTGTACCGTTACACATCCAAAAACTAAAATCAATTCCAACTAAAGAAATGTTCGAAATAACTACTGCAATGTGAATATCCTACAAATTACTATTTAAAACTTAATTCATCGAAAAAAATCATTTTTCTAAGCTAATAAATGAGTATTTAGATCTATTTTTAATGCATAATGTATCGTTGAATCATTATTATTTTGATGTTTAGTTGCAATGAATGGCTAGTTTTGATAAACTCACGACTGGAAGACTTCGCAAGCAGTTTATTTGCCGTGATGCAGGCGCTGCCCTAGCGACGCGAGGTGCAAGCGTCCGGTGGCCAGGTGGCCCGTGGTTGCGAAATGTTCATGCGCTGGCCGCTTGTGGAATTAATTAAATGGCAGTTTTATGGCGTTGCTACAGTGAATTGGAATAGCTTGAGCACCGCCCACGGTATGCTCACGGACGAGTATACGTATTGTATATTTATACATTAAGAGCACAAGATATTATATACGAGTCTGTAAGAGTGACTTACCCGAGCTGTTCTGATCACCACGGAGATCTTATTGCCACTGCTCTTCGTTATTACCGATATTTTCAATCGCAATAACAAGCGATACCATGATCATCCTGAAGTTCAAACCTTTCTAGATGATACGGTATATTTCACATGGTTGATCGATGCAAAACGATGAAAAAGATCGTGGAGAATGTGACACGCCGAGAGAAAGGAGATGATTGTAAACAGCCATTTTAGCTTTTCATCCATGTCATCGTTATCAACTTGCTGCAACTTGTATACATACGTCTGGGCATATCCAGCAGCGAGTACCAATCGAAGTTAAAGAACAAGTAGGAAGAAACTATGCTCGTATACAGATTCAACGCTGTTTATATATAAACGGTATACGTAGCGTGGTCGCTTAGGGTGAAATCATTAAGTCAAGTGATGAGGCACATTCCAGATAATCGGGGCGGCCACCGTGATGCCCGACGAGTACGTGTACATAATGGAGAGAGTGCATGTATACTAGAATCAGAGTGCGAGCAAGACAAAGCCATCTCGGGTCCACGAAGAGGTAAAGAGCGTGACGATAAGGCAAAGAGGGCCGGGTTAGAAGCGAAAGACTCGAGTTGGAAAAAGAACAACTCAAGTGAGACCGAAGAGATAACGCGCCCTAGTCACTTCCTCGTGCAAGTATCTGCCTTTTTCTTTGGCAGACCCGTACCTCGTTAACGCAGCATCCAACCTGCCACGGAAGCCTGGCTGTTGGTAAATAACAAAAGAGTAAAAGGTACGGTGACACGAGAACCGCGAATGTTGGAAACATTGTCGATTCCGTGGTAGGATTGATCGTTCCACATGTCCTACCGACATACTCTTGCTACTCCCCTGTTACGTCAGCCTGTCGAGCTGTCCTTCTGGACCCCAGGCTCGATTCTCAATTGAGGTGTTCTCGAGGATCTCTCTCGAATCTGAACTTTCGGATAAAACGCGTAGACGAATGGGGAAGGATGAAGAGAATACAAGAAGAAAAAAAAAAGAATTATGGCTGTCGAATGCTTCAACCGAAGCGAGTCATCCACGCGCCTTATAACCGTTCTTGGTGAATGACTCTCTGGCACTTTGGTACAAACACTTGGAAGTAACTCTAAGTGTGTCGAAACTCGTTTTTCTAAGGAGAAAAAAAGAAGGCTGAGTCGAAGAGAAAAAATCGATACGAGAGAAAATCTGAACGAAGGGGTGTGTCGGCAATGCGCAATGGGTATTAGTGTGTCTGAGAGAATCGCAAGCGAGAAGACAGATTTCACAGTGGTCGAAGCAATTCGCGATCGGACGCGCCTCTCTCTGCACCACACTATGTACTTTACATACGTTATATGGCGCACACGTGTACGTATATACGTACGGTATAGGCACGCAGTAGCTGGATATATTCATGCATGAAGGATGGATACGTTGTTAGAGGAAGGAGAGGGTGAGAGGAAGAGTGCAGCTCCAAAGAGAGGCGAACACGTCCAGGTAAACGCGAACGTTAATCCTTCTTCCAGTGGATCTTGAGAGTCTATTAATTGTCCAGTCGGAAGTGGAGACAGGATAGGAAGGAGCAAGGAGAATTCACCACGACAACATAGACTCTGCTTTTGCTTTGCTATAGGATTATCCTCTGCTGGATAAAAAACGAAAGCATCGAAGAATAAAATGGAGAATAAGAGAAAGAGCTGAATAAGACGAAGGAGTGTGAGCTGTAATGCACCGATGAAGTAGAAAAGACTCGAGAAATGAAGAAAGAGGAGAGAAAAGATACATAGAAAGGCACGGGCGAACTCGCACGCGCGGAACAACCTGGAACAGAGAGACAGAGCCCAAGAGAGATAGATGGAATTGCAGTGAACGGAGAATAGAAGAACACACATAAACACACAGACACACGAAGAGAGCACACTCTTCGAGTCCCCGGCGTGGCTAACGAACAGGGTCGCTGATACGGGATCTCCAATCCGCTGGAATGTTTCGTTTGCCATCGAGCATCGCATCTCCCATTAGCATTCGAGTATGCCCGGGAGGTAAGAGAGGGATGAGAGAGTCAAAGAGCTGGAGCAAGAGACGACTAAGGAGCGAGAACGCGCTGCTTTGAGATGAGAGACAGAACGAGAGAGAGTCCAATAGTAGAGAACACGAGGAAAAAGGAAAGAGAACTTTGAGCCAGTGGATAGTCACTTGGATAACGGAAGAAAAGAGACTGTTCTTCACTATAGAACTCCTTTTGCACTCTGTGCTCGATCTTTCGCTGCTGCAATCCCCCATGCATTTGACCGTTCACCGAGCTTCTAGCTCTGCATCCACTTCTCCTCTCGCTTGAGGCGTCTCGCCTTCGAGACTACGACACTCAAGCGGATCGACACAGTCTACGAATTCCTTTTCTTGGCAAATGATGACAAAAAAAGAGCCCGGAAATAAGACTTCTGTGGATGAGGTTGATGTCATTCACCCTATTGAAGGATTAATCGGTCATTGCTCCTTTAGGTACATCACCAATAGGATGACGTCAGAACAGTGATTCAGTAAAAAAAAAAAACAAAACAAAACAAAAAACAAAATATGTCAGTGAGTACATGGAGAGGACTCTTGAACTTGGCGTTATCAAGCCGTCCTCCAAACCATGGATCGAAACAAAACTACTCGCACCATCGATTTGGAAGATAGTAAAGCTCCCCAGTGAGCTTTAGTTCCTACAATTTTAGCGAATATAATCAGCTATGTCTATGCTCTTCGTTCGAAGTAGAATATAGTTGACATATTTGTAGTAAAGCTTCAATTTCCAGATACTGCAAGTATAACCAAAGCCTGATTGCAGATGAAGTTGTCACTAGACACTTAGGAATAGAATTCCAATTACCAATCCAGTTCGCTACATTCAACTATCCAGAGCTACGAATGGTAAATGTTTCTGTATCATACAAGATTTTCTTGAATTCAGTTTATAGCACCTAAACGACACAGCCGCGGGATATCTTCGATTCTTTCAAACATTATGAGAGCAGAAGAGGAACAGAAATAAGTGGCTCCCTTGGGTTGGTCAGTACAGCATCTCACTGCAGCCGGTCACGCTTACCTGAAGACTCGACGCGAACTTCGAGTGCAGGTTGCAATTCTCTCTCTTTTTATGTTTCTCTCACTCTTTCTGCAGCGCGTTTTCATGCGATGCACCGGCGATGTACCCGAAGGGCGTGGCAGATGCATTATGGATAGCCTACCCCGAGTATTTACGGAGCTCATATCGACGCTGTACATACCTATGTATACAGTAACGTGTAGTAGGTATATGGTATATTATACAACTGGCGGCTGCAATGAAACGTGGACGCGCGACGGACCTCTGTAACATATTATGTTTTACGCTCTTCTTCTTCTTCTTCTCATCTTCCGGCCTCGTGTTGTTCGTTTTATTGGACTGTCTCTCGTCCCTGCGCACAACCAAGTAGATGGTCCCGTGAACAGGACGTGACCGTAACTGTGAGCTGAAACGGACGCTAGAGCTCTGCGAAATATGGGAAAAAATAACCCCCTCAACTACCGGGAAGTTCACCGTTGAATTTTCAACTAAACTCTAGTCACGCTCAAATCTATTTTACGACTGGATAAGTTAACACGCCATAAGAATCGAATATTTTTCACGACTGGATTGAACTCTGTCTTGAAATTCAGTTAGTTTTGATACTACCTCTTAATCTTGAGTGCCTTTGAGCATGGTTTTTTTCCGGTTTTTCCTATTTATTCTTTCTAATTTTATGTTAAACTTGTGCCGTTCAAACTCAGAGTTCAACTCGAGATCGTCAGAGTGACGACCTGGAGGTAACTTACCACTAAAAGATCTGAATACCTGAGAAAGAAAATGTTATAATCGTGATATTTCAGATGATAAATGATCTGGTGGATGTGGTAGAAGCAAAGAAGGTAGATGGAAAGAAATGACGTGAATCGATGCGCCCGATCGTTTAAACGGACATGCGAACGAAGCAGGCGAACTCTAGGTTGTGTTCACGCCTTTCAATCTGTGTCTCTCTTTCGGATAAATTAATCTAATGAAATTGGAACATCGACAGTGAAGATTGATGAATCAAGAAATTCGAGTCGATCACGCCGCTACCATGATATCTTAAGCAAGTTAATCGGTTCTCTCTATTGGGATAAACAAATGTAACGATGTTTCGTAAACGGCGGGCTGATTGAAAATTGTAAAAACGTCTCAGACTTGACAAAGTCCATGAAATGTGCTTGGGATTTTTTGTAAATATAGTAACAATAAATAATCGGGAAATGAAAGTGCAATCGATATCATGATCGTGATTAAAAAATAAAAGATTTTATTCTCCTTACGCTGAACAAATCGTTTCGACAGCTTATTCGACCGATTTCTCGTCCTTATTTACACTCCTGACCTGCATATTTCGAACCCTATCACGAATTCTCACAACTTCGTATTTCTCAGCCATCGATAGCAACCAAATGGACGAGTACATAAGTGGATCAACTTGATCAGATGCGTCCTTTAGACTCTCTTCAAACTCGAGCTGCACATCGTCATCACCTTTAATCTCTGTTCTTACCCCGTTCAAAGCCTTCACCATGAGATTCGTCGTTGATTTGTCTTTCATCAGCGCAATTCCAAAACTCGACATTATCACCTCGATTATTCCAAGATCAAGATTTACCTGCAATGAGTTTGTTTCTCGAGCATGAAACTTTCTTTTTAATTCGATTACCAGATGTTTAGTTCGAATTACCTTGTAACTAACAGAATCGTTGAAGTTGTTCAGTCTCTTGTGCATCTTCAGTGCCACAAGCATCTTCGAATAAGCCTGTATTCTTGAAAAATCGCCACTTATGGTGATGAAATAATTGTCAAAATCAAATTCGGAAACGAGTGGGCCACTGCTCGTCTCAAATCGAAACCATATTTGAGGCTCGCGCCTTCTCTTACGATCGAGATCGTTTCTGATAATCTTAAGGCCGGGAAACATGCCTGGGGTATTGTAGATCATGAGCCGCAACGTATTTTTGAAGCGTTTGTGAATCGAGCCCGATCGAATATCAATGTGAGAAGGATCAAAGCCAAATTGACACATCCTTTGACGAATATGATGAACCTGTCAAGACGCAAAAATGAGATGACCGCATTTTCTGTAAGGGTTTATTTTCTCGTCAAATATGATCTTGATCAGGGAATAAAAGGTTCATGAGTTGACTGACCTGATAGTAAGTTTTCTTTGGTCGTATAGCACCGAGGCCATTATCGTCGAGGAATTTAATCGTTTCAAGATTAGGCTGAAGCGTGTCGTTCTTCGTCTGTGCCTGGGCCGAGCAGTGATAAGTCTTCGTAACCGGATCCTCGTACTCGTTTATCTCCCATTGATCAAAGTCCTCGGACATGTCGATCTGAAGACTCGCTGCGGTTACGGACACGTCCGTATAGTCTTCCGTGTCGCTCTCACCTCGGTACCCTATATATACATAGAGCAGCCACCAAAGGCGTTTGAAAAAGAAAAAAAAAACAAGATTGTCGTGAGCATAGATTTTTATCTTTGCCCAGAGAATGAAGGATAGAGAAAGAAAACGAGAAAGAGAGGAGTGGAAAAAAGTGAGTCTCTCGAGTGACGATTAATCATCTTCTAGGTCCAGGTGCAGGCGCCGGGTTAATGAATAAGTAAAATACACGTGTTTCAAAGAGTTTGTATGATGTCCGTTTTTATTAATTGTCAGAACGGTCGTGAAATCATATTGTGTTTAAATTTTTGGTATTCTTTCAATTAAAGATTTCAAATAATATGAAGTACCAGTTATAGTCCGCAATGTTGATAAATTAAAACAATAATACTTTTTTTTTATTCATTCACTCAGTTATAGCAATGATGATTTAAAGCCATTATTGTTATTAAGGTATGAAATCAATGTGGATTGCTTGACATTCATCAAGTATCCATCCTGCACATTTTAATAGACTTTAAATTATACAACAGTCATTGAATTACACAATTAATTGATAATTAATCTATATTAGTAAATGATGGTTTATAATTGAAGTCTGAATAGAAAAACTCATCAGTTCAGCCATTTCTAAAGCCGTTTTCCTAATTTCCCTCCTTTTTTGTTAACATAAATATCTGCTCCGATGTAGAAACGATCAACACTTTCTTGGATGATGTGAGCGATGATACCGACCCATGGCTCTTTCAGGAAATGTTTGAGATACTTTATAGCAGTATGTCCAGCAGCTTCACCTGCAGGCGTTCGAGCAGAGACGTTTATATCACCATTCGAATGTTTGTTTATATTATTACGAATGTTGGTGATGCCCTTATCGACCTCTTTAGCGGCAATGTCAATAACCATGAGTACTTGTTCACCGAGCATGGTGAAGTAATCTCTGGTTTTTGCATCATTTCTGGCCTCTTTCAATCTGCTCAGAGCGTGGCCTGTAATAGTCATAAGTTGAGGAAGACGACGCATCATTGTTGTGTCTCTCAAGGTGGCAAGTGCTTACGCCATAAATATCATTTGAAAATTGTTCATACCACCTCCTCTGATTGACCTTGAACCGACACCCGTTTGATGGTGTGCGTTAGGAGTTGATAAGTCTGTAGAAAAATTGGATATTCTAACGAAACCCTCCACAGGCTGAGGCTTAGGGTTTTCTGCACGAAAACTTCTTCTTGAATGGCTGTAACCACCGGCGTCTTCATCTACGGCTGAAATGACAGAATTTGTCTATCTGCACTAATAAGGAAATATTTGACGTGGCCTCCAATTCTTATCACTCCGTAACCTTTGAGCATTTAACATATTTTCACTGTGCTACTGTGTCTCTGAATGTGTATGCGTGTAGTATGTTGTATTCCTTGTTGATCTCTCTTTATTGTTATTTTTTGAAATACTTTCTCCGGTTAATGGAAGTCTTACAATAATCGGGCGACTCGGTGGCGGTGATCGGGCCGAAGGAGCAAGAAGCCAGTATAAGAAGAGTCGCAGCACCGAGGCAAGCTATTATCGGCGAGCCCATTGTCTTGTCTCCGGGATCGAACGACGATCGAAGGAACTGTCGCAAAGCGACTCTCGGCATCACCGCTTATAACGCGCCGTTAACAAGCGTAGAGGCTATTAAAGCGCTCGTAAAGTCTATCTTGCTCGATGTCCCTCCCTCTTTCTTCTTTCCTTTTTTCCTACCCTTCCTTCCTCTTACCATGCCGAGACGCAGCGAATTCGACGTGGATAATCGCCCATCGAATAAGAGCTTTTGTCGATCAATGAGGAAGGCTGAAGATAAAAGAACGAGTGAAACCAAAGATTGCCCGTTGCTAAGCTTAAATGTATGCTTTTCGCACTGTTCCAGTTAGAACTTCCTTCATTCTCCTCACCATTTCACTCGCTCGAGCTTCGAATTTATTATGAGCTATTCCGAATATAGAGTTTTGCCACAAATTGACTGGAAATTATTGTTTCTTTTAATATTTAATATTGACAAAATAAGTTTTATTGATTTGACGCATAGATAAGAAATATACGAGCACTTCTCCCATTACAACAATCTCGATCAATTTTCCATTGTTCGTACGTGAAATCGATTTTCATGGCACGATGGAATATTTTGTGTTACAACATCGAGAACACAATGATAGTTGTTGATCAATTCTTATATCTTTATTTATTTTTTCTTATTTTAATCTGTACTGAAAAATGCCTGTTGTAGTCTGATGGTGACTGTTTTCTTATTATTATCGACTAACCAATTAAAAACGGCCTTGTCTTGGAATCGTTTTCGATACGTTACCGATATATCTACATTTTTGCTTCGTATGTCAAGTAATCAATATTTAAAAATTCTTCAAGTCCAGTCATCATCATATGTCTTTTCGAATGCCTCCAAATAAAAATACTAAAATAATTAGTGATTACTAAGAGATTAGTACTTACACGAGATACTAAGCACGAGCAATACTAATTAATAAATTTTCTATGAATTGGAAAATCGTAGATTAAATAAAAGATTAAAAAAGTACTGGCAAGGTGATGTGTGCCGCGAAAAGCGATTTCGTGTTCTTGATCGAGAGCTTGTAGTCCCAGAACTCTGTACCGCTGATAGAACTTGCCAGGCCTTAGTCAAGGCTCTTCGCCAGTTCCGTGGTTCGTGCCGGAATGTTACTATGTGGCTGGGCACTGCGGTAGGAAAAGATTCATCCTTCGCTGCTACGGTTTTCTCGCTTGTCTCTTTCTCTTTCTCTTATTCTTATATTCTTACTCGGGTTCCTCGGATTGGAAACGGAACACGAAAGGCGCGTGTGTATTCAACACGCTAAGGGATTTTGCATTAGGATCAGGGAATTCGATCGGCACAAGAGAATGAGTGTTGGACATTGGGTAGTATATGTCTGGAAGAGAATATCAAGCCTCACGGCTACTTCTTCTCTTCACGCGAAGCTTTTCTCGTGTGGACCACAACACGCTTAGTCCGCGAGCGGACTGATCTTTGGCCTACACATTAGCAGGAAATTATAGGTCATAGAAAATTATTTTTTCATACCAAAGACCAAACAGAGCTCCTCAATTCTATTTAGAGTGAGTTTGTATGTTAACAAAACATATAAAATATGACAAAAAAGCATTTTTTATTCAATATTCGAATTTCAAACGGATTATTTTACAATGATCAATGTTAATCCGGCGTGTACATAGCTTTTCTGATAGTGTATTCTAATGCATACTCTTACATTTCTGCCAACGATTGAGTAACATCTTCGGTCTAATTTTGAGTAGAGTTCATCGCGGTTGAGTGAATTGTTACGTTGGGTGCGGTTGAAACTGGAGATTCTTCATGTTTATTCGCCGTAGTTGTGGATGAAGATTCACCGGGATTGTCGTTAAAGGTGACTGCAGGTTCAGTAACCTCTTCATCTTGTAGTCGTCCAATATTGCCAATACCACTGTTATTGAGATGGGATTCATTCTCTGTTTCTTCTCGCGGTGATAGAGTATTGTCACTCAGGGCTTCGTCAATGAAATATATGAGATTCATGAGGAACGGATCACCCAAAAAAATTAATTGCAGACTGATACCACTCTTCAACAATTCTGACTCTACCAATATGGTTTCTGCGATATATCTACGCCAACATTCATCTTCCACGATTTCGTAGTTGTTTTCAAATCGTGGACATGCTCTCTCCACAGGAGGAGCGTTGATGGAATGATAAATCTTCTCTAACCTGTCTTTGTTTGCCATGATAGAAGGTGATTGCCATTTTTCGATAAATTGTTGGGCCCACGGATACTCAGAGACAGGAACGTCCAGGAGACCGGCCTCGATTTCCCAATTGATCATGGGAATCAAAAATTTTGATTCTCGATAAGAGTCCATTACGGACTTCATTAAATTAGCCTCGGTTTTCCTCCATTCACGCGCTCGGTTGCATTGCAAGATATCGGGCCCAACCAAACTCAATCCCGTTTTCATAAGTTTCATGATCTTTATAGAAAAAATTTTCAAACAAGTATGGAAGTGGTTGGTTCCGATCCATTCCTCGAACAAGCCATATTCGTGAATTGTTCTTAGTTCATTGGCGCAACGAACATTAGCCATTCGCAAATCGTAGATTTCACTTTTTGCGCGATCTGTCAATTTTATCTCGTGCCTGCTAATATCGGCTGCGGTCCTTTTCTTCGCGAGAACACTCTTAACGGCGTAGAGTAAATTGAGAGCCAAAGGCTTGTCTCCGATATATTCGTATTCCAAGGTAAGACCATCTTCCTGCAAAACAAACTCGAGAATTACCAGATTAACCAGAATTTTGGTCAAACAATTGTCACTTCGGAGGTTCTCAAATTCATTCGATGCGGTCTTTCCCAATTTGCAAATATCTAGAAGACTCGGGGATTGATCAACGATCGTTTTCAATCTCTTCGATGTGTCCCGGATCTTGGAATTCTTCCAGGCTCCCAACATGGCTCTTGCCCATGCGAGATCTTTCATACTCGCCCAATTATCCATCAAACCTTGATTTAGATGCAATTCGACGATGGCTTTAGCGCGAGTAACAATTCGTTGACCTCCCATCACTTCATGGAAATACTTAAATAATTGAGGAAAATTATTGAGCCATAATATCTGAAAATCTGGTTCAGGATGGATGGCCAATCGCTGAAGACATGCTGGGTGGCGATGTTGAGAACGTGCAGAATATGGTCCCGCAGAATGGTTCGAGTAATAATCGAAAGCAATCTTGAAGCAACTGGCGACCACTGGCTTCTGAATCTCAAAAGCCATCACCATGTAAACGTTGGTACGGTCGTAACCTCCGAGTCTTTCTCCTCCTACATTACATCGCCTCAGCACGAGCTCGTCGTCCAGCCCGGAGACTATCTCATCTCTGACGCGTGGTCCAAAGTACTTGCACAGCTCACGAAACACCGTGCTACTTATCAGTAATTCTTTTCTACGCTGCGGAGCTCTTCGACAATTCGTTTCCAATGGTCTCCAGTCGGTTTTAGTCCTGTAACTTTTATCTTTCGATGGAAAGCCTGGCATGCTTTTCGGAACTTTATCGCTGCATTTTTGAGACCCACTCGTATCGTCACTCCGATCCTGCAATCCTTCGCTCGATCCCATCAAACTCTCTAATTCCATCGAGTCGCGAGAGTCGTCACCGTCATCAGATTCTGCCGTTATATCGTCGATAGAAGGATAGGCTTTTTCAAGACATTGTATTCTCGACCCCTCAACAACAACCAAAGCCAGTATGGTAACAATACTTTTTCCGAGCATGTCGAGAACAATGTACTTCTCATCTCCATGTTCTATAGGAGCTGGACGAGCTATCTTTATAACTTTTCATAGTAAAGACCGGTCCAATGAGAGGGCTATCGCTAAAAATGTAATACCATGGTTTTCTTGCGATCACGACGCGGAACGAAGAAGTAAGAAAAACACGCCAGCACAAACAGCTAGTTTGTGTTCCTTTGAACGCTCGATTCGCGATAAATTGCAAGTTCACGGTTAAACAAAACGATCAACATACACGTCGATCTTGAGTCAAAATACAATTAATCCGGGAATTTAATACTACGTGTCTTACCTTTTACGATCAGCAAAAGTCCAAGCATCAATACAGGCAGTTCCACCACGTTCATGACGCTGCAACAGTTTTAGCGGTATCGTCTATTGTTAATGCGGTTGTTGTATCTTTGATTCGATTGGCAATTAAAGATAATGTGATCGTGGATGTTGGATCAGTCTGATTCCGCGATTGACGCGAATAAATTGCTTGCAAGTTTGGTTCAATGCTACGGATCAAAAGGGTAGTGCTAAGTCTTGGGTAAATAATGACCATAGGCGATCGATAACTGGACCTTTAGCAAGAGGAGAAAAGCGTTTGCTCGTTTCGTCTCGAGAGAGCCCAAACCAAGCGGTCGACACATCGAGTATCGAAAGCCGAGGGGAACATATTCGCAGAAGAGGTATTTTAGATGACCGCTCAATCCCCTTTTTCTTTTTATATTTAAACAGGAACCACAACGTAAACGTAATCTACTTTGTCGACTTAGATAACGAAGTCGATCGGTTATCTACTGGGAAACAAGCACGATGACACGTGAACACATCATGAATCGAATAACTGCCTAGCCGAGGCGCCAGTAGTCGGTGCTTTTACTTGACCACGTGCTACAGAAACCTGCGCTATCAAAAATCGGTCGATATAATAGATCGCTGGTAACTTCAATTTCAATGAGAGCAGTGGATGCTGACTGCATAACTAATGGTTCAATTGAGTCTCACGACAATACCGGCACGAGTGCCATGACTGGATTCTCGCTTATGGTCAACTTGTTGCGGCGTCCCCTTGAGACAGTCCTTAAACAACTATACATGTTACCTGACCAGTCGTTCCGTCGATAATTAGTACTTAATTAACCACTGTTTTTCTAACTCTGATCATACTGATCTAGGAAAAGTCTCACGATTCCAAGAAATACGATCACTACACAGATTGAGCGCAGCAGCTCTTCACCACAATCTCTGCTGAGATCGAACGGATGAGTTCGGTGGTAGGCGATGATCGATTCGAGAAAAATCTTTTAATCATTTCATTCGGAGCATAAGGTAAGTTCTTAAGGCTCTTTCACTGTGTGGGAGATGATGATTTCTAAACTACTCCACAGTCGATTCCACAACTGACGCTTCTACAAAATTGCATCTTCGCTCGGATCGCGATGGATTTACTTGATAGGTAGACTGATGTAGTTTATAAAGCCCATAAAGGTAACATTGTGTATAGCGGCGAGTTGGACATAGTGCATGGCATGTATGTGCGCAACGCCAATTACGTACGTGACGGGCATTCCTTGCGATGTGTTTCGAGCTAATTATAATAGAATCGCTTAATCACTTGCAGCCAGGTATACGGAGCAGCTAAGCAGAGGGAGAAGATGAAGAAAAAGACGCAAGGGGTGGGAGGGATTTATACTTCGAGTCGCGGCAGTCAGTCTCGCGAGAGTATCGACTGGAAAAAGTAAAGATGGAAAGAGAGAGAAAGGAGGTAAGATTACGTGGAGGAGAAGAAGGAGATCCACGAGATCGAGCTAGAGGCCGTTCAACGGCCCCAAAGGACGGGACCATTACAAAGCCCACGAAGAGTGGGGAAGCCGACTCATTCCTCGTTGCAACCTCCTCTCCCTCTCTTCTTCTCAACCTTCTCTCGCTCACTGTAGAGTGTTTAACAAATGTAACAAGTGGCAGGAGCTCGGGCAGGAGAGTGTGAGAGGAGGTGAGGGGCTATGCGAATGCTGGAAATCATGGGTGAAGGGCTAACTTGGCTCCAATAATAATCCATCGACTCTCGCGAAGCGTGACTTTGGTATTTTAGTTTAAAATCTCTCTCCCTCGCTCTCTCTCCCACACACACTCCCATTCTTTTCTGCGTGTTTTATTGCTATCTCTTTTTATCTATCTTTATAGAGGTTCGGGGACAATGGAACGGAAGCCTTTCGATGGGATATGCTTGTGTATGCCAAGATTAACGGTAACGCAAGGAGTTTTTATGTTCCTCCGGACTTTCATACGTAAGCGTACGTTAAAAATCACACGATCTCTTTTTCATCTTTTTCTTTATATGTATAGATTCATGTTCGAACGTGCAACACACAAAGTGGTCCTTCTTCGTTTCTTCGCAGAAATGGATCGGGAGAAAGTGTTTCTTCGATCCGCTCGAAACACCGACATATGAAACCAACACAAACTTCCCTTTTCTTGTACATGTACGAGTGATACGAACGTAAGAAGTCCATTATTCGTGACCGGATGTACCTCGCATTTAATATACACGCCAACACCACAGGGTCCCTCACTTATCCATCCCAGGCTTTTGCTTCAGCACCGTTTAAACGTGAGAATCCTGACACTTCGACGCAGAAAAACTAGTGTCGTGTTTATAGTTGGTTCAGCACTTTTTTACAATATCATTTATACTTTTGAGTTCTAACGAAATAATCCTAATTTTACTAATTAACTGATGTATGTAGCGGTTTTCTGAGAAATAAGAAAAGGCGCTGGAAAGGTTCAATTGCTAATTTTTATATTTTCCAGTCGACAAAGTACTTTTTTTGAAGTTTGACGTGCTATGATAAGATATTTCGTAAGATATCGATTTAACGAGTTTTACGAAAGGGGGACAAGAATTAAGTCGAAAATTAACATCAAGAAGTTATCCTGGGTTTTGTTTTATGTCTCAAAATAAATTATTTCATGTATTTAATTATGTCAATAAAATATAATCTTTTAAAAGTACAGTGGATAGCCTTGCCAACGAAATCTTTGATTTTTTTTTCATCTCAATGCTGATTGACGTCCCCGTGAGTGCTTTTACCTTTTTGCGGGTTTAAAGGAGGGCACTGGATGTAATCGAAGCCGCGAAGAAAAAAAGAGGCGCGATGTGCGGAGTTGGGAGGTTGGTATCTTGGCTTGTTTTCTTTCGTGGGCAAAACCACGATGAAGACCACACGAAAGGGACAAAAAGAAAGGGAATGAAGAGGGAAGGAGGCAATGGACGTTCAAACTCGCATTGGGTTACATCAAAGTCTTTGCTGAAAGCCGCGATGCACGCGATCCATATTACAAGTGGGAACGAGCCAAGACTTTCTTAATTAAGGTACACCACACACTGACTACGGCCAGCATGACTCAAGGGAAAAACGAAACGAAAAAAGAGATGCAAATCCCGCGTCAGTTTCGGTTACGTTTGCCCTCAATTCCAGTTGATGATTTTTTCGTTATCCGATCTCCCAAATTTATGAGACATCATCATGTTGTGCCTCAAACTCGAAAGAAAATTTTTAAGCTTGAACATGAACTCTGCCTATTGCTCAGCGTCCTTCAGTTTTTAGTATCCCTGTCTCCCATCATTTTCTATCCCTGTGTCAGCTGTACCGAAGGCAAAAAGAAACTATACTGGAAACTTTGTCGATAAACCCGGAAACTAAGTAATCTCCCCAGATCGAAATATTGATAACACAGAGACAGTGACGTGCGAACACTCGGTCACTTTTGAGAAAGAATTACTATCTTTTGAATACATTCAAGAATGATCACTACGATGACGCCTCGGTTAACACCTCCTCAGCTGTGACGCAACGGAACAGTCCAAGGCCAGGAACCCGCATCTGCTGCACGGTAAACCACCGAGATTGCAATAGAAACACATGAAAAAATCTTCACGTCTTCATTACAGTTTCACTGCTGGGAATAAAACCCAGGAGTCAGTTCATGAACCCAAGCCCAAGCCTTCAACCAATGGACCACTGATTTTCTTTCTTTTGTTGATTTCTTTCTTTTTTTCATTTTTTCTCCCATTAATTGAGATTGTTTTTGAATAAAGTGTTGATATAATGATATGAAAAATCCTAGTTTTAATCTCACGTAATACATTATCTTTTGGAATCACATAATCATTTGATTTGGATGCATAATTAATGTAGTAAAAGATCAGCATGCATTACATCGTATTCTCTTTGTTCTTTACTGCATTGTCGATCCTCTCCACCGATCGGAGAGCTCTTCACATATACCGAAGACAGAAACGCCCCACGCTTTGGAAAACAACGAACAGACACCAAGAAAGATTTCTCAATCAGGGATGAATAATAGTGCCAGCTTCACAGTGTTATATATACTGCACCGCCTGTCTGAATCTATACGTTCTCGATATCGCGAAATTGAACTGTGCGGAATTACGAGGTACCAGGTGCACGTAATATTGGGAAATAATGCAACCTGACTCAACGTCACCCGGAAAAGTTTTAAAATTACGCAAACCGGAAATTCATTATGATCTCTTTTTGTTCAAATTTGTATCGTAATAGATGTAGTGAAATAAATAATTATTTGTTGAGAACCTATTTACCTCAAATCAATTTCGAAAAAAAATTGATATTTCGATTCAAAAATTCAATATATTAAAATGTATTTTCAAGTGTTTTGAATTTTTCGAGAATGAACGAAAACCCTCGGAGGAATGTCAATAATTTCGAAAATCCTTGTGTTGCAAATTCAGGATGATTCACAGTTTCATCAAATTGTATTTTCGTATAAAAAAAGGAGCCATTTCTATACGACGCAGAAGAAAAAAAATTAACATTTTTATTCCCTAGACACGTTCAATTTTAACGGGATGTTCAGTGCGCAGTTGAAGACGAGACTTTTGTAAAGTTAAAAAGAGAGAAAAATTGATTCCACTTGTTGGGATACAAGCGCCAAGAGATCGACGAGAATATCGATGCAAAGTATTGTCTTTTTTGAAGAAAAACGTTGTCTCGCCAACAAGTCCGCATTCACGCCCATTACCCGTAGAAACAGTTTTTTTCATCGACGATGTTCTTTGAAGCGGAGTTTTGACGTGGACAAGAAAAGAGAAAAATAAATGTGATTGAACGGCGATAAAATCGATAAAGCAAAGATACTGATTAAAAATAAATTAGTATGCAATAGAAAATAAGAAAAAAAATATGAGGTCATTTCTTCGTCCTCTCGTTTTTTCCACCTCGTAAACTTAACTTGACTGCATACATGGGAAATCGTGTTCACCATCAACGAGTCTAGCATACCGATCGACTTACCGTTACCGATATCTTCTTTCGATCTCCTCTTTTTTCACTTCTCCTCGACGTCAACGTGGTATTTACGAGCTTCAAACTTCTATTCGAGAACGTGACGAAAAAAAAAAATTGTCGATCAAGATGGACAATTTATTGACAAGTTTCAAAATGAAAAGTTTCAAAACCATACGAATTAAATCATATCTTTTTTCACATAAAGAACAATTCTACATTTGCATAGTTAGTATTTAATTGGAAAAAAAAAAATAGTTCAAAAGAAGCTTTTCCCTTGTGTCTAGATCCAACTTCCGAAGAAACATTTGCCAAAGGAAAAAAAATAAACGTTTTATCGAAATGGTAGGTGTTTCAAAATTTCTAATGATTCTTTGCAATTAAATGAAAACAAAATTCTCGAAGTCTCGTTTTCAATGAGACTCTTCTTGTTGCTCGTCCATGCTCAACAAGTTTGAAAAGAAATTTATGGAATACAAGAAAAAGGAAAAGAAGTTAAAAATAAGTCTACAGGAACGAGATATTTTTATGATCGATGACATACGTTTGATTGGTCAATCGTCGATTCTCCTGAGGTTTAATGGCATCATGATATATCTTTGGCATTCAAAGATATAATTCTGGAATTTTATTTATTCGTGATAAATGTCAGCTATTTCTCTTGTCTATCTAAAGCGAATATTTTTTGTGACATTCAAGTGAGTTAACAACGACAGGCTTGAATTTAATAAACGAACAAGTGAATAAAGAAATGACGGACAGGAAAGTGCAAAAACGGAAATGGCATTTTTTGCATAATATAACAAATAGTGTCAACGTTCTTTGTGGCTTTAATAAAAATTTGTAGATCGACACAATTTAAGACATAGTTATTTTGTAGGTTTTCAAATGTTCATTAACCCACCTCTCGACTGAACAAAGAATGGGACAATCCTCTCTTAGGGTCGGAGGCCAAGAAGTAGAGAAAAAAATGCACGGATAATGGTTGAAGTTTTACCGCGAGGCAGCCCATCGATTATTAAATTCCTGCGGTGTTCTCTCGAGATAACTCTATTCGTGTAAGACTTTCTACCGTGTCTTTAGCGGCGCGCGACAGCTCACAGATTTAGCACGCTCTGCGCGAATAGCCTCCTCTTTGCCTCCTTCGTTGGTAAATAATAAATTCGTTAAATAATCTCTGCAAATAAAGTCGTTCCTAACTTATTAATTTTTTTATTGACATTTTTCGATGGAGAGAACTAAATTATAGCATGAAATTTGGACACAACTGGAGCCTTCTTCGTCTTTCAACGTAGGAAGTGACTTCTCTGTGTTTCTATTTGTTTTTAAAGGTTGGTCCGGTTTTGACTTGGCCGCAGTAGAATTCGGGAGTCTTGAAGTAAAGAATTGACAACGAGAGATGGAAAAGGGCGCGGTCATTCATCGACGATTGCGAAATTGATACTTATTTTCGTATCTTGTCAAAGAGACCATGGCTGTGGTTTTGCTCATGCTCTAAAGTAACTTTATCCCCATCAGGATCTGTTGAACACGTCACTCTTGTCACAGTCATTACGAAACGCGTAAACAATACTCACATCAAGATCTTCCAAAAAAAAAATTTAATGGTGTTAAAATTTATTGATATTCATCATAGACGAACATGTCGACCATGTGTTCTTCACAGAACACCATAAATTCGTCATTTCATCTGTTGATCAAGCGATTTTTATGGAGTTCGGGCGCATACGTACAAAACCACGAAATTGGGGTTGGACAGCACGTTTCCGAAACTTCCACGTTACACTTTGTCACAACAGTGCAACAGTATTCAATAATAATGTGATTAATTATAATTTATCCAAAGATAATGAACGAAACTGATTACTGTGACAGGTTTATGTTTTGGGTCGCTTTATTTTTTGGTCTTGAATTTAAAGTGTTTATATTTATGAATGTATCTCAATATAGAAAGGAGAAAAGTGTAATATTCCAGAAGAAAATTACGTGAGTTGGTAATTGCTGGAAATGAAGGTTTGCAAACATCGCGATTGCGACACAGTCAAACGTCCCACAGTTTGATGTTTTTATTATTCTGTAATGCGTTACTGATTCGATCTCTTTATTTATTGAAAACTTCCAAAGGAAGCAAAAAAAATATGTTAATATGTAACTCATTAAATTTACGAACGAAAAAATGAGTCACTTTTTATGTAACTCTTGTGAGGGTTTATACAAAACGAGAAGTCAGCGAGCCAAAGAGTTCGTAAAAAATGTTTTGAGGACTGGAACGTAAACGCAACGATATACATACACTCATGAAACCTCAGTGACATATGAAAACGTGAAATCCAGAAATATCTCCGAAAAATATATAAAACTGGAAAAATTCCCTATAATCTACGATAAAAAGTGTCGTTGAAAGCGAAATCGTTACAGCGAGTGCAAAAGTCTTGATATTACGAGTTTGAGTTTGCCTTTTTTGAATATTTGTTGCATGCCGCTGATACCTTTCCTCCTACGCTTAGACGACGGGCGAGTTGGCAAAACCGATTTACACAGTATGTACATAAATCCAGATTAATGTCAATGTGTGTACAGAGAAAGACATGGAGAAAACAAGGAGCTCAAATCAGCAGACCCTTGCTCCCTCATTTTTTTCACTTCCACAATTCGCATTAGCAACGAGTTTGAATCGGTTGGATATAAATACGCGTGAACACGACGTGAAATTTCCAACCTCACAGATTTCAGATATATGTAATATGCAGTAACTAAACTTCAGATAATAAATACTTGAGCCTTGCACAGATAAAATGTAGACACAATATTTCGAGTCGTAATACCACACATTCTCGCTGCACCTTTGTACGTAGACATAAATTACGATAGATCGAGAGTGGTAAAAATAAAAACAGGACCGATTCGTACAAAGTTCATGTCTCATCAAGAAATAACGGCAAAGTTACGGTTCCAATGAAAAATTATAATCTAAATGCTAAACGTTATAAATCAAGAGGGTAAATCGTTTTTTTTTTTTTTTTTTTTTGGATATAAAGGATCGTCCTAATCCGTAGTATTTATGAGAAAAAATGTAGGAAAAGTATACTTGAAATGAGACAACAGGAAATTCTGTAGAGTTGGAATGGAAAAAAAAAAAAAACGTGAAAACAGAAGAAATTATTAAGAAAAACAACAAAGAAATGGTATCCGTGGGGGATCTCGATGTTCGTCGAGAATCCGCGAGCGTCGCGACGGTCTGTGTACCGGTGACTTCTCGCAACATTGTTATACGTTTCATAACGCCCCGGGCGAGCAATAAGCGCGTACACAATCGAGGATGCAGCCACAGAGTGCGGGAAACGCGAATCATGCGAATTCCGTAACAATCAGCTGTGAGAGACTCAATTAATGGAAAAAAAACGTCATACTTTTGAGACCGTTTGAATAAACTGAATTGCTATGAACATTTATCTTCAAGGATCTGATCAATGGAGGTAAATACGATGGTCCAATACGGTTGAATGTTCAATGATATAAGTGACTGAAAAATGTACTGAATCAAAAACTTTAACCTGAATTGTCGACTTTTTCATAATAGTTTTTTCAGTAATCTTTCAAAATGAACTGACTCTTGGTTGGACAAATGTTTATGATTTTCGATGGTTAAGTTACTACGGAATAATATAAATTATAAATACTACCCATAAATATACCCCCCCCCCTCCCAACTAAAACCGCTTGCAAAAAAAGAAAAAAAAATATTAAAAGGTAGTTATCGAAGGATTTGTCCTTTATTGCACTTCCTACACTTCGACTCAAAGTGTAATTCCCATTCAACGCTATTCACCATTTTCGCTTTTGACCACTTCCTCGAACCAACAGTAAAAAAATTATATTTGACTTTTTGCACATGTACGTAAAATTGTGTTATGTTTTTTCCCAACATTTAAATATTGTGCATTTAAAAAAAAATCGGGCAAGTGCTTCGGTGTAAATAACAGTTTCTTCAATGCGAACCCGCACGATTCGATTAAAATCTAGAACTCTGCGCTGATATAGTTTATCTTCGAAAAATCTGTACACGTTTGTGGGAGATTATTAATGGACGTGAAAATTGACGTCTCGTCACAAGCACTACCGTTATACCGTCAGATTTCAGGGAATGAACTATCGGTGAGTAATTATTTTTCGTAATCGTTGTTTCCATTATTTTCTTATAACAATCAAAATATAGCGATCAATTAATCTGATCATATTGAGATTTCGCGACAACAATAGATCTTCATTTCCTATTATCACTTTCTTTCGGCAGTAGATCTGACATCGATCGAGATAATGGATTATTTATAAAAATGAACAATCGATTCCTATCAATTATCTTTTTTCCTACAAAGTCGTTAGATAAATTCATTCAATTTATTATTTTTCAATGTTTGTTCGCTCCCCAGTCACAATACCCTCAGTATCAAGAAAACAGGAAATAAAGGCAGATAATTAAAAAAAAAAAAAAAAAAAACCTGTTCGAAATGTAGTCCCCGATGATGCAATTGAAAAAAAAAAGACGATAACAGTTCATTGTTTGTTCGTGAAATACAATCGCCACCGTTCCTCTTCAAAAACTTTTCAAACTTGTGACGGATCGTTTTTTTTCAAATATAAATAATCTCTAGATGTCTCACAATGTTTCGTAGCAAAAAGTAAATTAACAAAATTATTTTTTTTAACGATATTCAAATGTCTCTCGCTAGAACAAATGTGAAAGTTGGACTTTCTCAGGGGTCACGATTTTAACGGCAATAAGGAAAACAATATTCGTTACACTGAATTCGTTCACGATATTTCCAAAGTTGGGAGTAAATGAAGAAACGATACCTCAGAGAGGGGAAAATAATAGCAAAACTGTTGGAAATGGAAAAAGAGGGAGGAGGGGTAGGGTGGGTCAGTTTCAGAGCGTTATTTCACGCTCGGAGAGTTACCGTGAGCTTTTATACGGTATGTATATCTATTGGCAACGGCGAGGGCCGAGAGTTTGTCCAGTTTAGCGACAGGCAGGCGTGTTTTGCGTCTATACTTATTTCCTCTTTATATCCAGCACCTGTGAGATGCAAAGGAGAGTGCGAAAGATAAAGACTTTCAAGACTTGTCCAAGTATTGCTGTTCTTTTTTCCTGGTTCTTATCAAGCGCAACATTATCATATCGCTCACACTTTTGCGATCGCGTAGACTTAATTGGCAGCAGCCGATAAAAGCCGTTAGCCAATGATAATCGGGGAAATGGAATTGTGCATAACACTAAATCTACGTCAGGTTCTTTCGTGCTATTTCATAATATATACGTCTAATTTTTATACGCACGCATTTTTTCTTTGAAAATGTGTCGTAACATGAATAAACACTTCATTAACGCCAATAATGAATTTACTCGTACCAAGAAGTTTTTACAGCTGTCGTGCATTCGACTTCAGGTAAAAACTTAAAAAACGAACAAAATATATTCCCGTCGCATAATAATTGAACAACCTGATTACTTTCTTATCTCCAGGTCACGATTTTTTTCTTTTTCTTTTTTTTTTTTCTCAACAACGAAAAAGGAAAATAGTCCGTCTAAGCGAACTCGCAGCCCGCATAAAATACCGTGAAATTAAATTTACCGCGTTACAATTAACGACCGCGTTATCTATGTATCTGGAGTACGGAGTTTTTTTTGGGCGCACATTTCCGGACGGTGTGCATATATTTGTACAGTTTCCTGTAACAGGATGTAAAACAGCCGTACAATCATGTCCAAAAAATACTCATTTGTATGAACTTAAGTTGAGACTTCGAAGTTGAAGTTCATCAGAAATTTCGTATTTCACACTTTCCAAAAAAAAAAAAAAAAAAAAAAAAAAAAAAAAATTGTCAATCAAATGATCATTACCTCAAATAGAAAAATAAATCATTCAAATTTCTCATCTTTTACCGAACTTTGAATTACTCTCAATATACTCGAGTTGACCTTTAACCCTACAATCTATTTTTTCGTACATCGATCCAGTAATGGGATTGAAATTGGTGTCGTTTTCAACCCCAACGATACTGATACTGTTAGGTGCGTGGTCGGCGTATGAGATGAGCGATTTTCAACAACAATAATAAATAAATAAACGATGTTTTTGGAAAACTAGAGCCCAAGTTCTACCTCAAATATTCAACGTAATTTTCATCTATAAAACATTCGATTGTAATTATTCTCGACACATTTTTGCTACTCCTTTTTACATTTTTATTACGACTGTACGTTCGTTGTTTCGCTTTTCTTGTTTTATTTTTATGTTTTTGTTATTTTTATTATTTCACACGTGCGCGCCACCGTACTTTTATCAAAGTAGTGATACTCGTTTCTGGTGAATTGAGCAAAGATATGGGTGCGCACGGGCGTGTGAAGAATTGCCAAAAAGAAAGAGTCTTCGTTAAAGCGTTTTTTTTTTCGTACTTTTTTCCGAGCTAAAGCCGCTCAAATTGCTCGGATTTCCTGCAGAGAGGGTTGGCTCGAAATGAGAATTCAGTATGAGCGTATACAACGACGACAAGAGACAACGGCTGATGAGATACTATCTCCTTTGGCTCTTTGCGCTCCTGCTGCTTTCTGGCCGAGAGACATTCTCCGACTTGTATTATTAATGCTTTCACCGTTTATCCAGGTCGTTTATGCTCTACACACACACACACACACACACACACACATATAGATATGTAGGCGAGGACTCTCACGCGCGGACGAAACGATAATAAATATCGATATGGACCAACGATATCTATAACGGTCAACTATACTCCCGGCATTTCGATCATATCCACTCCTCTCTTTCCAATCGAGAAAAAGACCGGAGGCTCTCTCAAGTCGACCAGATGACAGAATTATTTACCGCTTTATGATCTCGTGACCGGGCGAATTGTTTTGCCATCCTTACAAATCTCGATCAATCTCATCTCGTACCTTTCTCATTCTATTTTTTCTACTCCCAGAGACTGAATTTTTCGTTCCATTGTTTTGGAATTAACACAAATTACAAAAATTATATTAGAACTTTTTTTTGCCATTTTAATGCAATGTTCGTCAACATTTGACACCTTAGTTTACTTTTTTTTACAAAAAAATTGTAAAAAGAGATAAAATGGTAAAAGATTTTGAATTCTATAGAAAAATGAGAGAATAAAAATCATCTTGTTAAATAAATTAATACATTTCGATAAGTCTTTTCCAACTCATCGTTTCTCGAAGCTCCAACTCACGATTTCATGTGACGTCATGAAACACGACGAAGCGAACATTAACTGAGGCCAGAGGGACGACACATTTTCCAGTAAATTTCCCTTGTGAATTTGCCATCCAACAGTGATGAAAATAAGACTATTTGACGAACGGTAAAGGCAGGAAATGTCATTGATATAAAAAAAAAAAGTTTATGGTTTTTGTCTTGTGAGTTTAGCAAACTCAATTAAATTAGGTACATTTGATAAATAATTCGAATAAAAGTGAAAGAAATGGATCGATTATTATAAAAAACTAGCTGTGCCTGCGGGCTTCGCCCGCAACGCACTTATTTGTTGTGTGAAAAGTTGAAATCTACAAAATTTTAACATTTTAACAAATTCACGAAAATTACTGTAACTTTTTTTCCATTCGAAGCTGGGACCCCAGCCACCGCTCATTCTCTTCTCTTTAAATTTGTAATTGGTCTTTTTTTAAATAACATAAGAAATTTTGAAGTAAAAAAAATAATGAAAAATTGAATTTTTCGCTTGGCCTCTTCCCTGAATAAATAATTTAACGGAATGTAATACTCGTAATATTTAATAATCGTGATTTTTATTTAAGAAAAAAAAGAACATCTCTTGAAGTGTATTCGCGTTTGCAGATGTAGTTCGAGGTAAATGAGTCGAGAAGAAATGACCAGGAAACGCGTTCGTTGTCCGACTATTTTATATACGCGTCGCCTGATGATCACGACTATTTTGATTGCTATTATGATCATTAATTTGATTGTTCGTATTATTTTTAGCGTTATTTCTATTATTGTTTCAATTCGTTGCCCATTTTCATTATGTTTTATGCTTTTTCATGGCGTTCTGTTCTGTTATTATTGTTACTTTTTTGAAATAAGATTTTTCATGGATAATGAGGAACGAAGTTAGTCGTCGGACGGACGATTTAATGAACGATCCACGCTCGAGATCGTGGCATAAAAACGAGATCCATGCTCCTCTAATGCGAATAAAGTAAAGCGCGCTTCTGTTGCATCAACTGAATAGTTCTTCAGCTCCATGAGCCATCATCGTTCGCGCAATGTGTGCAATATACGCCATGCTATGTGCAGTGGAATGATTCGATGATACATCCATTGAATATTCTCTACAAAATGGGTCAAAATTCAACCTTCGATCTGTTTCATTATATCAATGATTTTACTTTCTACATGGTTGCCCCAGAATACAAACAATCAAAAATTTTTATTTGTATTCAAATTGAAGTTTTCACCCAAGATTGTTAATGACTGAAGCACGAATGTTTTCTATTTTGCGAGCATCTAAACATTCAATTAATCAGAATTCGTTATAATGCTGTTTTTTTTTTTTTTTTTCCATCGAATTATTTTATCATGCACCGTATGATTTATCATTTTTTCGAACTTTTGGAGATCGAAAAATCGCTGTCTTTCAAATTTCTTAACGAACCATCTATTTCTCCATGTAACAGAGAATTGACCGTTTTTATTGGAGCACGAGAGAAAAACTGCGAGAGAAATAAAGACACAGCAAACGAATCGCGAGAGAGAGCCGCGTTCACGCGCAGTGGCATTTAGGAAATGCAAATTCTAAACACCGTTGAAGCATGACATTTCAAGACGAGCTGATAGAGGGAACAAGTTACGCTGCCTGGATAGCTTCGAGCGTGTGGATAACTTGCTCATGGCCTGGCTGTCTAGCCGTCCCTCTCTGTCTCTCTGTCTCTCTTTTCTCTCCCGTTTGTCTTGCCTTACCGCTGGCGGTTCGAGGTGCAGCGGTTTAGGCACAAACAAACTCAAATACAAAAATAAAAATCGCCCGTCACTTGACATTTTTATTGACCGCTGAGAAATATACAACTTGACTGATATAACGTCGAGAAGTCGAAGAATGAAGATATAAAAATTTAGAGTATTTCTGATCAGATACATATTTATGCATAATTTATACATTTTTTTAATTTCATTAACTCGTATGAATTTTAAGTTGTTGACTTTTTTGTTTATTAAAATAGAATAAAATAAATCCAGGAACATATTTATATATTTCTATAAAACTAACGAATTTTCAGGGTTGTACTGTTACCTAGAATTCCGCTTCCGGATTAATCAAAGTCGAAAAAATTTCTCTGCATTTTTGCAATGAAATAGAAAATGAAAATCAACGATCAATCAACTAAAATACAATAAAACTACACGAAATGTAGTCTAATTTGCAAAAATGTTTGTATCGCTGTATTCTGACTACTTTGTCAGGGCCACGAAAGCTTGCTTCGATATTATTCATTATGAATACTTTCTTTCGAATAATTATGGTTGTACGGAATAATATTAGAGAAAAAATAACGTATTACCATGGGCAATGGGCGTATCTGAAGTAACAAACAGTCGTATCTATATCAAGTGACATTTAGTTGTCGTCGTGAGTTGAGTTTATCACCGTCACGATAGCTTATCGCTCATACATTGGCTTCGAGTGCAGAACTCACGGTTGCGAAGACATTGGCAATTGACCAAGGCCAATAGCAACGTCCGACTTCAAAGATGGACCTAACGATGGCTCGACACTTAATACTCTCACGAGGAAAAAAATTAATAAAAGTTTCACTTTTTTTTTTGCTCTCTCTACAATTTCCTACATACGTAAATAAGTATCGTTCTGAATAAAAAATATTGTATAACGGCTTGTACACTCAGAAAGAGGGTGACCTAGGTCCAGTCCATCAGATAACAAATTTCCTCGTAACTTATGAAAACATTCGCCGTCCCTCCATGAATTCGCATATAATGAATCTTATCCTTGAGAGATTTTTTTCTCGAAAAATAAGCCAATCTGTAAATCATCTATTTATACGAGAGATCAAGGCAAAGTCCATTATAATATCGAAATAGTGATAATATATTACAACTGTAAGACTGTGAATTATCAAAGAAGCGTGAATTTTAGAATGGACATCGATTCAACAGGCTTCACAGATACAGAAACTACATTCGTCGTCTTATTAAAAATTTTAAGTGTACACATTCATGAAAACGAGGAACGAAATTTGGAATTTTCCAAATCAATGCTTGCGTATGAATTTCGGAAAAAACCTTCGAAAATTTCAAGAGAGGTGTTTGTGAAAAAGGAATAAAAATTGATTATTTAGGAATAGAGAAAAGAAAATTGAAGTTTTTAAAACGTGTTCAAAAAATAATCTGTTACGTAACAATTGTTCGCCCAGTTCTTCAAAAATAATACAAAATTCATTCAAATGCTAAAACGGATAGTGAACAGATGACAGGAAAATACGAAAGAAAAACGGAGAATGAAGAAGAATTAATAAAATGTTGGACTCGAGGTAGAAAAACGAAAGGAAGAAAAAATACTAATTTTCGATCATAGTCGAAGGCACAACATTATTTCAAGCAAAAAGAAAAGAACGTTACGAATGCGGACGCTCTGCGTTGTGCGAAATACAAAACACAAACGATATGCATAGAGATATCGAAGGTTTGCAAACTCGTGTAGTCGCTCGAAAAGGATTTGCATACGCGTTTGCCCACGCCTCTTCAAGTGACTCTAAATGAAAATAAAAATGACATGTAAAAAAAAAGAGGAAAAGAAAGGACCAGAAAGAGAGGGAGCTAGAGAGATACCATTATTTCCTTTTTCATTTTAAAGCCACGAATCCTCACTCGTCTATTAAATGTTCGTTTTTTTTTCTCGTTATACTAAAAATAAAATGAAAAAATTAATATGTATATTCTCCACGCCTCTGTCAAGTTTTGCTACGAAAAATTTCCCAGCATTCCGTTGCAATTATGCATTGAAAAACGTCAAGTACAAGAATCGAGGCGTCGATGAAAAAAAAAGGCGTCGAAAGACGACGATGAAGAAGAATAGATCGTCAATTATCCATGGAAATTTAACTCCATTATGTATCCATGCCTCAAATAATAAACCGTCGATCGACGGTTATGCCATTCATTTTCCCGGATTACGCATTCACCGAGAATCGTCGCGCCTGTCTCACCTCTTCTCTCGCCTCGTGAAGGGTCCAATAATGTTATTAATAAAGCCTCTAAGTAAATTCGCGGGTGCAACGCGTGCGGTCTGTGTGGGCGATGAAAAATTCTTCACACCGTTAAAGGATTCCTGAAGTTGATGACTCAAGAGGGAATATTTCCTTTCCGTAGACTCATAAAATACTAATCGAACTCTACGATTATTGAAAATTTCATCAACAACCTTTACGTCCGCGAAATTTTCGATCGCCATCATGGTGTATAAGGTTTTCGGAGGTTTGAATTCAAACAGACATATTTCTATGATTAAAAAGAAACTATAGTAATAAATGTCCTTGAATTTTTCTTCGAAATTGAAATCTGGAGTGTTAGAGAAAAATATAATAACTTCTAAAAATATTTGGAACGCTTTTATCATGTTTCTTCCAAAGTGCACAAAAATATAATCAACAACGATCAAAGTTCTACTAATACTGAATAAGAATTTTGTGAAAACGTGCAGAAAAAAGTGTTTGAATATGTTTTTCTTCATAGTGCACTATTTCTGAAATATTAAGTAATTAAAGCCAACCAATCCGGTGAATTGATAAAAAAAAATGAGAAGAAAGCATTTCGCTTTCCTTACAACGCCAATGTCGTTGCAACGCTTCTTTTTTATTTTCTTTAATTAAAAACTATCTGATGAATGGTGCAATTGAAAGAAACATGGCTGAAAACATTTGTATTTAAAATTTCACGATCTAACGACCATTGGCAGTTGTGGAGCGATATGTAAAATGCGTCTTACAACACATACATATAATGATATTTAGAATAAAAGTGCAACTGTATGAGTAATGTCGTGAACAGAATACTTTCACCCGATTTAAAATCCGCTATCGCTCTCTCCCTCTCTTTGGTTCGTCCTGATCGCAAGCTACTGCGATGCGGGTGAGAGATTCGTTGATCGATAAACACGCTTCGCGAGAGACGACATTGCCTTATAAATCGAACATGAAAAAAAAAAAAAAAAAAATGGAAATCGAACCGAACGGAAAAGTTCTACAACATTGCTCGATCTCGTAGTTCTATAGTGACGCAGGAAATTACTCAGTGGATTAACGACACACAAGAAGAATCTAATCCATGGATGGAAACGACGAAGAAGAGGCAAAAGATAGAAAGAGAGAGAGATTTAAATTTCTATCCCTCTCTAGAATATCAGGACACACTCTTCTGCTGATGCTGCAGTTCTCTTCGAGGGAAAGTGAATCGAAAGCGACTTCACCTATATTGCTCCAACTATAGTTTACCTCATGTTCCATAGTACAACACATTTATACATATATTTATATACGAGCTGTACAGTTATTTATTTACATATAAATGCTGATTCAAGGATCAAATAAAAATAAGATGAAGTCATGAAACACTATGATCATCAGTAATAAATTAATAAGAACTTGTACTCTATAAAAAAAAATGTACCAAAATTTTGAGAGGAAACAAAAAATTCCTCTCGTTGTTCTAGCTCAAATATATTTTTAACAGTTTACAAATACTTGGAGGCTCTCAAGAACGCAAGAAAAATGAAAAATCATGCATAACCGACATATTCTGAGTTGCATGACATAACTCTCATTATTTTGATTCTTTAGTGAACTTCAAAGCCATAAAAAGCACGAGAACCAAAAAACTAACAAGATGAGATCACATTTTCATTTTCTTTAATTGAGTTTCGACGCACAAGTATTTTTTTTTCTTTTTTTTTCCGGAATCAAACTGCATTTGACGATAAAATAGAATCAAACAAAAATATTTATTCAGTTGATCCAGCATAGCTTGATTGGCTTCTCAGGCATAAATTGGAAACAAAAATTTCGTAATATTAATAATTTCGTAAAATACCTGATGGCATAACAGCTGAACTGGAAAAGATAAATATCGAGAAATCGTTATTGAAATTGCGATCAAACAACGATAAAACTGAATACCGGATAACGAGTCCCTTTCGATCATTCGATTCAAATGTCTCACATCGTACACAGGACCTTTGACCACATTTCTCATTGATTAATATCCATGATCTAAGAATTTAAAGGTCTCGTTATAGACGCTCACATTTTTCTATTATTAATCGGCTGTTCAAAAGGAAATGACGTTGAAAAGTTGAGCCATAATACTTACCGATTGATTAATTAAATAGATTTAAACTTTTTTCTTATATTTCATTACCAAGCAGTTTTTGTCCCGTTGGCTCGCAGTAATCATTCATATTTTATCATCCAATTGATTTTGGAATGATACATTATAAATTTATTTATATATTAAAATCAGTGGCTTAGTTTAGAAGATCAAACAAGGTTACTTTCGGGAGTTTTTCTTCAAGTAAAAAAAAAAACAAAAATTAATCTGTTTCAACTTCTGTACACATTCTATTACCGAGAAGACATAAAAACAAATATCATTTGAATATCATGAAAAAATAATGTACTTGGAGGTATTTGAACGAAGCGTTTTACTACAGGAGGTTCAAGTTGTCGATATCTGTGGAGCCCGCAATAACAAAAAAAATCTAAATTTTTTTGTATTTAGATTATACGTTTTTATACTCGATGATACGATACTCAACAAATCATGTAAAGGCCGCACACATTCAATTTATTCACAAAGAAATGTTTCTTATTAATTTCATTTGTTACAAGAACGTGTCCAATGAATGCTTTTTTTTTCTCCTATAAACATAACTAAAAAAATTAGCTTTTTTGATTCAACTCTTACTTGACTGGTTCGTATAACATTGCAACTATCTTAGTAAGTCGAGCGTGCAGTGTTGTTTGACTTATTAATGCGGTGTCCGATGGAAAATGTCAAAGAAAAGTGGTGCTCTGATAACGAGTATTTAGTATAACTTCATATATAATTAATACAATTATGGACGTTGTTTAAAACGTGTTTGCGTCACGAGAGCGAAGGAATTATTTCCATAGAGTATAGGCCAATAAAACCCGAGTTCATGCGAAAACGAGAACGGAAAAAAAAAGAGAAACTTGATTTTTTAATTACTAAATATAGAAAAGACGATATCATTATTATACATTTGATCAGAAAATTTTTAAACAAATTATATGTCTTTTTTAATTATTTAAAAGATGACTGTGTATTATTTAAAACACGACATGGATGTAAGAGAAATATAAATCAATCTTCAAAGAACGAAGATCAAGCAAACACTAAAAAGGTAGTAACAGGAAAAAAACGTTATTTTAATTGACAAAAAATGTCGAAAAATACAAAATGGACATAAAAACTGATGATCCACATGTTTTGTATTGTCGAAACGTTTATAATGTTCTATTTCATTAAAATTTCTTTTTTTTCCGTCTATGTTGTACCTGCGCCAGTAGGTCTCTCGCGCCATATGTTTCATGATTAATTGCGCAATTCCGGACACATGCGATAAGAAACACACGTAGTACATTTATTTATAAAGTTGTGCCTCAATAGCACGATACTACCACTTATCAAATATGGTTTTCACAACGTACAGCCCCTTGAGAATGTTTCTTACGGGGAAAAAAATGACATAAGCCAAGAAAATTTGGATAATAGGATATGAAAAAAAAAATCGTAAAACAATGAAGCATCTCGGAATTGCTACTAACACTAATTTTCAACCATCATACTGAAATTTTTAAAAATAATGTCACTTTATTTATAATCAGACATATTGCAATTTCCTAAAATTTATTTTCTAGTTTAGGAAAATGCATTCGATGTTTTGAAAAAAAAATCGCTTCTTACTGAAAATTCGTTTTGTTTATTGTGAACAAATTTCGAATAAATTCTTGCTCGTTCAATAAATTATCAGTTCGATTTCATATGACCGACAGATTTTTCCAACTATTAATTTCCACAATTTTCTACAATTTTTGACAACATTGATATTGCAAAAGAGTCTGGTTTCTGGCATACAAACTTCGGTTGGAAGTTCGGAACTGCGACCTGTAACTATAGATTGCTAAAGGAATAAAACTATTTTCTAAGACTGTACGGACGAAGCATAATTTAAAACCTTTCTGTACGTCTGTTTTCGTGTTTTGAATATTCCACGTGGTTCCTTCTGCAAAACCCACTTATTTTTCCTGTACAACAGATTATTTTTATAGTGTCTTTTATTTCTCTCTTTCTCATATTTCCATGAAACGTACTATAATCTGATTTATCATATGATCAACATAACATTTAATCATTTACACCTTTCGAGGTTTTGTAATATATGGTCCTTTGTAAAAGAATGTAGAAATCAAAATTTATTGAGAAGCTTGGTGTCATATATTTCACAATTCAAATACGTTACGATGGTGTCGTTTTCAAATCGTTTTATTACGTAAGCATTTACATTGTCATGAATTTTCGTATAAGAACATTAATATTCTGAGATGCGTGTAAACGAAAGAATCTTTTTTGAGATAAAAGAAAGATTAATCGTGTTAAATGAAAATTAATTTAAAACGTCCAATAGATTTTCAGCACATTAATTATGCTCGAGTCTTTTTGACATTTTATAATAAAGATCACATTTGCTCAAAATTTTACAATTCGGGTTATTAGTTGCATGACAATTTTCATTATTCAATTATTATAAACTAAAATAAAATCAAAACGTTTGAATTTTGAAGAAAAAGTTGTGTATGTTTTCGAACGTAAATCTTAATATTGTCGATGTACCGATTCGTGTTCATAATTTTTTACTTTTTTTTTGAGTAGGTATATATCTTTGTTTGATAGGTAATCCAGGGCCAGGAGGGCATCAGCGCTTCGCAGAAATGAAGTGGAAATATTTTGCAATGGTTGCTTCAATGCCGGATAAAATCTTGGGCGTATATGAAAAAAAATCGCTTAATCTGTATGAAGGCAAAGAAAAAAAATTTTCTCCAAAAAAATATTCATGTAAATATTTTAATTAAATCTTACGAGGCCTTGGAAACCTTGGATAGGTTCAAATTATAATGATCAGAGAGATGACCTCTCGAACGACATTAATATGAAAAACAGCAATTTATTGTAAGACGAAAATATTTTCGAGCACTTTCAAATCAGCATTATTTCAATCCACGAAATAAAGTTTATTTCAAATGGAGATAAATGACAAAAATCGATGTATATTTTACACATCAATTGTCATCTGAATATTTTTCCGTCTTGCCCATCTAAACAATACAAAAATTGATTTTCAAATTATTTTTTGAATTTTTGTTTTCTTTTTGTGTTTTTTTTTGGTTTAATCACATTTTCACGCGCTGTTATTTCAGAGAAGATTACTTGAAGAATTCACCATTATCACAATGATTGATTGCGCGATCCATACAGCACCGTATACAAAAAATAAGATAAATTTGAGATAAGAAAATTTATGTGCGGATATATATTTTTTATATAAATGCTGTTCGATTGGACTCCAATTTGTATTCATTGATCAACACTTTTTGTACATTAACTACCTTTTTACTTCCAATTCTTGTTATATCTTGAAAACTATTTTTTTTTCGCTAGTCGTTAGTGACGTAAATACATTAAAAATTCGAGCTAAAAAGTGTATGCAGGTTTTCTGGTTGTACTTATCCATGCTTGACACGAATAAGAAATTAAATAACTACAAAGGGGAAACAGTGAGTAGAGGTGTAGGGAGACCTCGTTGATATATTACCATTTGTACCGCGACTCGTGACTCGTGCAACTCATCAATAATATTTGACGTATATTTGTACACGTGTAATATGTATCTTTCTTACACGTCATCGCTTGATAATACTTAAAACGTGAATTTAGCATGATCCTATACACTTTTGATTACAGTCGTCTTTCATTTCAATGTGTCAACCGTTTCTCTACATCCACTGAGTCCGTCCCCAAGACCCAACTTCCTCAAGTATATTTATTTATACACGTATATTCGATATACTCGGATCGTGAGATATTTACTCTCTTGCACGTTTTGCAATGTTTTCCCTGTATCAGCCGCTTCGACCAATGTTTTTTCTCATTTTTTCTCAAGGTCTCTTTTCAAAACTTTAACTTCGCTACTGCACATTGACACACTGGGTTAATTCGACCATTTGCTCATTGACGAAAGGGTTAACCAACGAAATATTTGTCGTGCCATTGAAGCATGTGAATTGGATTCGCATCCGATATAAATAAAGGTTTGTCGGAGCTCATTTTTTACACAACAATTTTGAAAGAGTTATGAGTAACCGAATTTTGGTGTACATCAAAATTATTTTACTTTTCTGAGAGTCTCTAATTCTCGATTCGAACTTTCGTCCTCGTAAGAACGATGGACCAATTTTCACGGTCAATTGGCTCGTGTCTAAGGAAACAACAGATAAGAATATGTGTCATGAATGATGGAGCAAAACAAAATGAAAACAGGCAGAAAGAGAGAGAAAAAAATCGTATAATTTTGTTCTGTTCGGGAATGTTTACAATGAGACATGTACTCAGGTGGTATATGCGAGATAAAACCGTTATTAGAACGAACTCGAAGATGATGCATAAGAAAAAAAGTATCTCTTACAGAAAACCGACAGCCCGCCCCTCTCCTCACTGTTGAAAGAGGGATGGAAACCCCATGAAGAAAGTGACGCGTGTTGCTGACGTAAATAAGCATCAGTAAAACGCAGGAAAAAAAAATTCAGATCATAGTCGGCAATGCGTGCCTAAGAATGAGAATAATATTTACGTTAAATTTATTTCAACACTTTCTAGAGACTTCTATCTATTCGTAATATTGATTGAAACACATTTATTTTCCTCAATACAAGAGGGCAAAAAAATTGTTCAAACATTGAAAAATTGAACGTTTTCTGGATCATTTCGACCCGTCTCTATAACCTAGGGAGTTCACTATTTTTTTTTCGTCTATGCTTTTTCCGCTCAAAACTACTTTTTCTTTCATAAAGAGTATGCTTTAATAATGAACCCGGAAAAAAAAAGAATAACATCTGGACTCTTATTTCGAAAGACTCGTTACGCTTGTACTCTCTCAATGTATGAACCGAATGCGAAAGACATTTCGACGTCTCGATATTCTCTTTAAACGCAATTACCGGAGGTACTTCAATATAGATGTATAGATATTTATATTCATGTAAGAGTCATCGTACATTATGTCGTAATACAGTGGCTCACTCTTCAACTAGAGTGTATTATATAAATGCAGAAGACTTTTTCCCACAGTCATTAATTGAATCGAGAGAGAATCTTGCTAAGATCGCAAAATAATAGGAGCACATAAGCGAAACTGTAAACCGAATGAGAACGAAGTTTCTATTTTTCATTGGCCGAATCTTTAGGAAACAATAGAAAAACGCGACCAGATACTGACTGATTTTTTATTTAAGGATATGCCATGGGCTCTGCACGAGTTTCAGAGAATAGAGAATGCAATTCTTGAAGAAAAAGTCCCTGAGCATTTTGGTCACTGATGATCCACCGAGTGGTCCACTGTTGAGTTACCAATTGATTAGTTGCGGCTAATCTTGAAGCACGATAGCACGAGAAGCGTGACTCTTAAGTTCCATGCGGAACCGACGAATTGAATATTACAAGAATGAAGTAAAATATCTCGAAACCAGTGAATCAGTGAAAAAAGTTCTCGAAAACGTTGCTATTATAGAACTCTTCAAATTTTAGATTTATTTCTCTGATTTCGAAAAGTGAATAGAATCCTCTGATCGTAGGTATTCGAAAATTTACTGTTACTTCCGTAGGTACCAAAGCTAGACGCTGAATCATCGTAAAGGGTAACTTTTTAGAATGAGAAAAAACAAGAGTACAAAGTACTTTGCTTGATCCGTTTGGATTATGTAGCTCATCGTTATTGAGTCTCGTAAAGTCGATATAAACTGATTTATGTACTTTATACGTGTAGATAGACATAATACGTGTACAGTTGTCTTTCGATCTTGTGAACCGGATACCAATCGGTAAAACGCGCTCATCTTGAGACCATAATCGTTGCCGGAGGGTACACGCGTGGTTGGCTATAGAGCCAAGTGAGTTTCACCGTTAATGACGCGCAATGAACTTCCCCGTAGTGATTCCTCGAGAGAGGAGAGCTAAAGGAATATCTTATGCACGAGACCCAGACGCCAGAAGCAGAGCCGAGCGAACGCTGTAACGCAGTCTGTTTCTGAAGTTACTAAAGTCTCTGCAATTATGAAGCCCTAAGGTCACATATTAACTTAACGTAAAGTAACTCAACTTAATATTCTCTGACCGAACATTATCCATAGATACGTAGTTCCGATGACCATATCTCCTGACAACTTCCACTTAAAACCTAACACGAAACTAATATTCAATGAAGTTAGCCTGAAAACACTCAGTTGCCATGTTGCGATGGCTGGCAACGAAGCGATTTTAGTCAACAGTGTTTCACGACTTACGAATCAAAATAACATCCGGTAAAAGGAAGTAAGAGAAACGCGAGGTTTATTAACTCGCATCAGTATCAAAACTTAGTTAACTTTAGTTAAAGTTAGAAATATAATGAAGTTACACATCACGTGACCCAAAACTTAACTACTCAAACGAATTGATTATTACGGTATGGAAAGAGGCCGTAGAACTCGTCTCTTAAATCAAACCAATGTTAATCCACTTCAGACTTGAACTCAAACTGGATTTAGAGTTATATCCTTCAGAATGTCGTGGCGAAAAGTGGACCGAACGCTATGAAGAAAACCAGTACGTCCAGCCTACATATAAAATTGACACTAACTCAGTTTAATCAAGTACATCGAGATCTGCAAGTGTTTAAGGGTGAACGCTTGATCGCATAAGGTGATACTAGGTAATATGCGAAAAAAAACGTGTTTTCTTTTTCCAACTTCGCGAAAGTCTCATTTCATCGGTTCAATCACCGGCATTCCATGAACGAGAAGAAGCTGATAGATTCTGCCACGGGTTCGCTGCAAAATAGACTTTCTACAACTTCGACATTATTTCTCGCCATCGTAATTTTTTCCCTCTTACATCTCGGCTTTTGCGCGAGATCTCTCGCGCTTGGCCATCGCCGCTTTACTGCAGACAAGGTCGTTAAGCTAGTTTCTCGGTCAGAACGTATACACAGTGTCCCAAAATTCACGCTCAATCTTTATCGAAGACAGATCGTCCAATTCTCAGGAAAAAAGACCTCGACATTTCTTTCTCTCTTTTGATTCGTTAATAAACTATTAATCAATTAATATTTTTGCTAATTACGTTTACAAGTTCCATCATAAATGGTACAACGAGACTTTTCTCTTCGGAATCCCATCTTCTGTTCAGCTTTGATGATTCCCTTGGAATACACTTTTAGGACACACTTGTCACAGCCGTCGTTTCATACACAATATCAACGCTATCTGATTTAGACATTGTATTTCTTTTCAATTCCGTTCAAGAGTCGACACGATGTTTTCTTTCGCGAGTTCCTGGGACTGGTAGCGAATCAAGAGATTGTCGAATAAAAATGCATTCCTAGCCGGAATAACGATCTTTAAAATCTAGTGAGAGTCAAATTATAACAGTTAAGAACATAACTCTATGTGGCAAAAGGCGTTATCAATTACGCAATCTCTCTCGACTGAACTCTTTCCCACCAACAAAATACATAGTTACCATGTTACAATAACTACTTCCCTCTTGCGGATCGCGGTAGCCAATAATTACGGTTCGAGGGCGCGATTTACGAGGGAAAACTGGCACGAATCACATTGGCTAAAGTTATCCATTACACGTACGTTATAATCTCTGTCTGAAAATATAATAACGAGTATTTTCGCCTTGACGTAGAATATATCTCAAGTTTTCCTTTTTATTTATCTTATTTTCAATTCTTTATTATTTTTTATTCGTAAGAAGGAATTTCTCAAATTAATCATTCAATTCCTGGGCAGTACGAATTCAGGAAAGTCATATAAACTCATTTTTTCCCAAGCAATTCGCTCGCAAAATCAATAAACTCGTTTCGTGTCAGAGATCCCGTAATCCAATCTATGGAGAAAAGTATGCCGACTCATTTTTTATCTCAGCTTATTTAAAGCCATTGATTTTGAATGGCAAGTTAAAAAAGTTCATTGATCAATTTTGAAGCCTCGATTGCTGCTGAATCCGGTGTTGCGACGGTTATTCATGAATAAAGAGACCTTCAAAATGTTTCAAGCTCGACGTTCGCCTAATATAATAACTTGCATATAAATATATATACATAGATATATGTCCGTGTCAACTCGACTATCGATCTGGATTGTCTAAGCGTTGTGTCTCGAGACGAAAAGAATAAAAAGTGAAGAAAAAAGCAATAATGCAACAATACTGCACTGCTATTGCCAGCACGTCTTGAAAGGTATTATGGGCGAGTTTAGCTGCCAGTGACACGCAACGAACATTGAAATACCTGTGAATAGTGAATCGTCAAAGCGTGAACGAACCGAGCTCTGGACTACATCGTGAACACACGATCATGTGTTATGTTAACAGCCAAACCCGAATTTAAGTAAAACCTGACCGATTTTTCGTACAAACTAGTTTCACTGTCTTATAATATGCTCGCCTATCCTAAGGAAAACCAATTAGTGCTAAAGCAGAGTTTGCTTGCCATATTTTTATATCAGTAAACTATAATCCATGCAATCATTTCTAAGCTTGCACAGATAAAAAGGTAGAAGGAGTATATTAAAAAACTTGAGACATTTTGTCAAGAGAGAACATCCGTTCTTCATTATTACTGTCCACCATTTGTTCTGAGTTCCTCTTCAGAAATGATTTGATAATGCGCTTTGTCGACAGAATAAAAAATTCAGCAACAGGATTCAAACAATAGATGTCTCTTTTTTACTTTCAATAAATTTGTCATACGGAATTTAAAAAATCTTACAGTGCAGAACCCTCATACGTCATTTATTGGGAAATCTGGTCTCTCAATCCCAAAACTTTACTCTTATTCTATCTTTTCGATTGCAAAATCTATAACGGAGTCGACATCGACATCAATTTTCTGTTTTGTATGAAATGTTACTCGTAGTAGGTGACAAAAAGGTTTTATTGTACACCATTCTCTTCGTTTTTTGATAACGTAGTGAATGCTGTATGATTTCGTCTTATTTGGGGAACACGTGATGATGAAAACACAATAAATTGAAGAAAAAAAAAATCCAAAAGAAAAGGATGGCGAGAAAAAATTATTTCGACTATTTCAGCTCTCAACAATTATATCCAAGAATACTTCGTAAATTCTAGGATGCCTGCACCAGACTGTTTAACGTTAGATAAATAATCAAATATATTTATATTCGAAGAAACTTAACGTTGAAATAAACACATACTGCATGAAATAACGTCAATCTGCTTTAACAATTCAAAGTCCCTTTATCGCGTCCTGCGGTGAAATTGGAAAGCGGACAAGCTCGGATTGTAAAATACGAGCGGGGTTCGTCGTACGCATCGAGGAAGTACGACAAGTAAACGAGCCTACCCGCAGGATTTTTGTATGCCGTACCTCGTACGAACTACCGTCGTGGAATTAAATTCGTGGATCCGTCGTGTCTCATTGCCCCGATGATTTTTCGGCTCCCGGTCAATGCACCGTGTGTGCACGTCGCGAGTTTTGCTACTTCTCGTCAACGCTGGTTAAAAAAAGCTTGTAAAGATTTTTTTTTCTTTATAAATCGTCATTGACTGGAAATTTCTCAGGTGAAAATTTCTCCACACACGAAATACAACCTTATTTATCAACCGGTGTTCATTATTTTTTTACATTTATAGAAGTATTTATTAAAAACCAATTTTCACCTTTTTCTCATGGACCAGATGAAGAAAAATAAATTTTTTCTAGTTACTTTGCTTCAATGTGTTTGAATATTTTGCTTTAAATAAATAGTAACGTCAATTTGATAACAATACTCTCAAATGGTTTTCAATAAAACAAAATTGATTTCAAGATCCCATTTGACAGTACGAAACCTCCGACACAATGGTCTACATCTTGAACTTTGCTTACATTTTTAATTCAACAAACTTTGCAACTTGGTCACTGAATTTACAAAAAAAAACACCGCTGTCATGTACTTGTTTTTAATATAAATTTATGAGTTATAGGCACTCGTGAATCTATATAGTATGAACATCTTGGGGAAAAAAACATTTGCTGCAAAAGTTTGAATGCCCCAATTTTTATTCAAGTGGTATACCACGAGATCCCGGCCGCCGTCGGGACGGTCGCCATGACGATATTCAAATTACTCAATTAACCGGAACCGTCGGGCGGTGGTCATACGACTATATATATATATATATATTTCTGTCATCCCTCTCTCTCTCTCTTTCTCTCTTTCTCTCTCTATCTCTCATTTTGTGAATCCGGGCTCGATCTCTCCGACTCTTTAAAACGCAAGAGATACACCGCGAGCAGAAGATCTAGCAAGAGAGTCATTAAAAGTTCCTTATATTACCGATAGTTCTCCATACTCACTATATGGTTTTATACATAAATGATCAGAGTCGATAGCCACGAAATCGTAAAGCGGACATCAAACGTGACAAGAGGACCGAAGGACCGATTGAATATCCATGCACTCATTAGGGTGTGTCATTTCGAGGCAACGTTTATTGTTTCCGTTTTCTTTTTTTTTGTTTCCTTCGTTCATTCTACCAAAAACAAACGATATAGCACAAAGGAAGCACTGTCGTAGTACATTGATAGGTAGATCATCCTCATTAAAGTTTTTCATCGTTTGTTTTTTTTTTTTTTCATTATTGTTGGTCCTCCCACGTCTGATTTCATTGCACCGTATTTTCCCCATTGATTATCGAAAAGAATTGTATTATCGAAGCCATGCAAGGACCGTTCTTCGCGACGTGTCAAACTCCTAGTAAATGCAAAGACATCTTATTTCATTCTGTAGCTCGCCTATCTCGGGTTTCAGGTATTATTTTGGACCAATGGATTGCTACTACTCGAAGGAAGTATTTGGTCGACCTAATTGTTTGTCCTTCTGTATATATGTAGCAGGTAGTGATGTCACGTGGTCGTACTTTATCTGATGCTTCGTCCACGAAGGGACATTAAAATTTGATTCAACACTTTTTAAATCGTTCTGCTGTTTCATCGAACTAAATGAAAGTTCGATTACTCTGCTTCTGAGAAATATTAGTTTTTGTTATGTGTTTCATTAGTTACCAACTCATTTTGGATTATTATTCATGACGTTCCTTTTTTACGAATTACCCGATGAACTATCATCACAAAACTGAGAGATTGTATATTTATTGCTTAGGAAAAGATTTCGCCGATAAAAAAAAAAACAAAAATTAAGTTTACGATGAAGTTTCTATTTTCTTGAGAATGCTTCTAGTATGTTGAAGATAATTGACCGTACGAGTCTGCCGCGGCCTTGGGGTATAATTGAACGATAAAAATTGTTGCGATTAAATCGACGGGAATTGCGGAAACGAGATGTACTTTCGCTCTACCGTCTCGAGTTTTATACTATCACGTACACTCCACATATATTGTACATACTATTATCAATTATATTTCAATGTATACAGGCTCTTCCAAAATTCGCACTTACATCGTTCAAAGAATCTGTCGATTACAAAGTCTTGAAGGAATATCGGCAATTTCAATTCTCAATGGGCTTCAAATGAGTCATTTATTGATTAGCGCAATAACCCTAAAAATCTATGTACGTCAAAAACTCGAGGAAGCTTGGCTCTGCACTTGACCATTCCTACTTCTTCATACTCTTTTACTGAAGTGGCCACTTCATTCATGAACTAATGTCACACTAACGAAGCAACTTAGACAAATCATTAAGCACTTCAGAACATTGAAATACAGAAAAATGTTGATGACAAGAGGGAAAGCAGACTTGGTAGTGCAGGCTAGAGACCGCTCTGACGCGGTCACCCCTTCACTGACAACAAGCTCACGAGCAATCAATGTAAGGCATTCTTGAGGAAAACAAGTTGAAAAACAATCTCTAAAGTCTCTTCCTCTCTCTTCTCTCTCTCTCTCTCTCTCTCTCTCTCTCTCTCTCTCTCTCTCTCTCTCTCTCTCTCTCTTTCTCTCTATCTGTCGCTTTTACAAGTGCAGAATAATATTGACAAAAATTCGTCAATTACGAAGAGTCGGAAGGGTAAAAGATTCAAACGATACCTGACCTACATTCGTCCTCTACAGAAGTAGATATGTATTGTTGAGAAAAAAAAACATCATTTTTGGGTACTTTGTGAGCGAAGAGAAATACTTTCAGCTTCTCTAATATTTATTTTCGAAAATTTGGTGACCAAAACCACGTTACTTGGTGAACGATTGAAAGAAAAACCCTTCTGATATGGAAAACCGAAAATTCCATGTCTTCTTTGTGGGCTCGTTGAAAAATAAATTATTTGCAGAAATGCACTGTCGAGAATAATCACATATATATACTTTGTTTAATAACGTTTCTAATTTATTATATTCGTAACTTGATCGTACAGTTCGTAATTAAAAAATGTAATTCCGCTTGGAAGTTAGGCCGAAGTTTCTTAGTGTTAAAGAGAATGTGACAGACGTTAGTTTTAACGAAATTGGGATCGGAATTGCGCCGTTTCGATTGTGAAGAGTCCTATGTTTGTACTTTTAAGTGTGTTACAGTAGCGAGTGCGTTGGCACGAAGGTGAAAACATAAGTACTTCCGCATTTACTCGTCTCGCTGTACAGTGCAAATATATAGTGAGCCTGACGCTTTTAAATTAAATCGTTAAGTGTGAAAAAACTCGAAGTATTCATGTCCTTCTCGCACGATCCCATTATCCATATATTTTGATTTTTTTCGTAAAGAATCTCTCACAGCATCGAGCAAATCGAGCAACTTTCTCCCTGTCTCTCTCCGTTTCCTTGGAAATCTCCAGAACCACATTTCTTATTTTCCAGGGTCACCTGCGTATCGCATGTGACACCGATCACATTTTTCACGCCGGAAAACAAAATATTCCAAAAGTTTTTGTACTGGTAAATAATAAATGTTGAAATGAAATGAAATTTACAAAATTTTAACGTGAAGCATTAACAGAATGGAAATAATGGTGAGAGAGAGAGAGAGAGAGAGAGAGAAAAACGTGGAGGCAATTATGAAGAAGCGAGAATTTTTGAATATAAATCGTTAAATGGAATTTATTTCACTTTACTATCGAATTTTTTTTTCCCGACTGGTTCTTCAGTGATGTAAAAAGTGTGCAAAGGATTAAGATTCAAATCTATAGTAAAAACTACACTTGTCAATCGATATACAGATTAATTTTTTCGAGGATTGGAACAAAGAATTGAGGGTATGGATCAGTCGCAAAAATTCATTGCGAAAACGAGAGAAATCGAAAGTTTTCATTAATTTTTTTACAATAAACGGAATCGAATGGATTCGCGATAAAAATTATAGTCATCATCACATTACCATTTTTCATGCATAATATAAAACAAGGAGATAAAATATTTTAAGACCTGAACTGTTAAAAATTTGTATAAAAATGCAATAAAATAAAAGCTTTTTTCGAAAAACCGCGCAACCGCGGATTAAATATATATTTCGCGCGAAATGAAAAATATAATAAAATTCGAACAGTAAAATTTTAGCAAAACTACCACATCGATGTAACTGAGCATTCCATTGAACGCATACCGATGAGACATGTAATATATAAATTTAAGAAACAAGTTCTTTTTATTAAAATTTTTTAATTTTTTTTTTTTCAATTTTTTAATTCTAACTACAATAGCAATTAAATGCTCGAATGAAGGATAACAAAGTGTAAAAAGGGCCCGAAACCTTTGGCGTGGTTTCACTGCTTGTTTTTAGCTAGCGACGTTGAAATTTTCGAATGAGAACAAGGAAACAAAAAAGAAATAAAGTGACAGACAGAGAGAAAGCACTCACGTGACGCATAAAACGAGATCGTGATAAATTGGTGCGGTGAAATAATTACGTCTCTGTATCTCCATTTCTCTCTTTTTTTTGAGTGTCTACACAGTAATTCTAACAACAAAAAGTCGACTTACGATTCACACCTTCTTTTTTCAGGATTTCTCTTGTCTTCATGATTTCGAACGTGGAATAACAATTGGTTGCAACGATATTTTGATACGCTTTGCCAAGATTGAGAAAAACGAAAGCATTTTGATTCTACATTTCAATGTTTTATATCATTGATTCCTTCTTCAAAAAAGAAAAACCCCTCTTTAAAAAATGACAAAAAACCACATACACACATACACGTACACCGATGCATACGTACATACGGTAATTGGGATAACACAATGGAATTTACAGACGCGAATCTGACCAAGATGCAGTCTCCTGGTTGCATTCCGGTACAAGCTTTCACGGGAACGACGGAATTATAATGGCCCGGAATAAATGGTCTGCCTTGCCTCGATTAAACGAAACACATCCGTGTAAATTCGCGTGCAAACCGATTTCATATACACAGTAGCTTATAATAATGATGGTCCATGATTTCAATGCAGCAGGAGTTTTCGGATTGAGTATGTCACGGTTATTCACACAAATTTGAAAGTCCGATAATAACATAGAGCATCATTTTTATTTTATAAAGAAACTATACCGAGGAAAACAAGTTTTTAATATTTTTAAAAAAAGGTCGTCAAAAATACTAATTTGATGGAACATCCCACAGATACGCTCAGGTGATCCTTAAGGCCACCAGGCGTCGAAAAAGTGGCCGGAAATGAATTGTTTCAATTCGACTAGTGCCCAGCAAAGTACAAATTACTTATTTAACTAATGATAATAGTAATTATTTCAAAGTGCGTCCTCTCAATGACGTTACGGTTCCCTATTTTCGATAGAAATGACAAAATTGACATTTGAATTAGGAGGATCGAGGGCAATTGCATTTTCAGTTGGAAATGAGGCTCAGAGATAGGAATAGAGATCACGGTGCACAAGAAGATAGAGAGAATGAGAGAGAGAGAGGGAGAGACAGAGAGAGAGAATGAGAGAAACCGTGACGCAAGGCCGCGAGATCACCTTGAAACGGCCCAACGTCCTCTTTACCTTCGCGTGGTTCTCTCACTAGATGTATTATAGCACCCTGCGGGAATAGCGGAACTCAGACGTGTACAGTTATAACCAAGGCACTGCAACAGTAAAGCAATATGAACAGCGAGCTTTAACAGCTCTTTCTTTCTCTGTTTCCCTATCTCTGTCCCCGTCCAAACTTTTCCGCTCCTATTTTAATTCTCTTTCTTTTCTTTTACTTGCTCTCTTGGTCTTTATAATTTGTATTTTATAAGCTGCATTGCCTGGTCGTTATTAAGACAAATAAATTATTAATCAATCAATCAATCGATCCTTTGTTTTTCTCTCTTTCTCTTTCTCTGTCTCTGTCTCCGTACATCCAATTTTCTTCTTCTTTCCACCCTTCTATTGACTTCTACCCCTGAATCTTTCTGATTTTAGTTTCGTCACTGTTATTTCTATATCTTTGAACACTTTGAATTTCAATTTCTGATTTTTTGTTTTTTTCGTGAATTTAGTGCTGTGCACGTAACTGTAACGTTTCATGTACATTTTGTTTTGTTTCCATACATTGTGACCGCTTGAAAGGTTAGAGTACAATTTGTCCTTCCACTAAAATTCAACCGCAAAAGTGATATTCCAATCGTTGATATAGCAGGATTTCGAAAAATAATGAGACTGCTGATTCTAATCTACAATGCAAATCACTCTTTACCCAAATGAGAAATTTAACGCAACCTTGTTTATTCGACCATTTTGGTTAATAACGAACAGCCTGATTGCAGTGTTCGCGTACGCTGAGAAAGTGATTTTGTGCTGGAACAAATCGAAATTTGTTTCGCAGGGTCAAATTATTTTGATAACATTATAGTCAACTGTCAAACTGTCAAACAAACAACTGTCAACATAGTAAACATAGTCAAACAAATATAATTTAAATGACACAAAATATTGTGGCACTTTTTTGAACGAATCAGTCAGTGGATCAACAAAAGAAATAGTTTAATTACGATTATACCCAAGTCTTTCAATAAAATATATCATTAATAGTATTCGGACAAAAGATTTCATGAAAAGAAACGAACACAGAGTAATAAGCCATAGATATACTAAAAAGTGAACTTAACGATGTCGGTATCATGAACCAAATCTTTTTCGGATTATTTCAACAGTACATTTTCTTCATATTTATGTACCCACTTGTGTACCACGATTAAATAATAGTTGGATGAACAGAATATCGAGAATAACAAAATGAATTCAGTTGATACGGCCTAAGTTGGAATTTCAATGTGGTAGACAATTTTTCTTCATTATTTTCCCACGGGACGGGGCCGAATGGAGAATGTATTTTTTTCAGTCGACTGCCATATATATAT
>OX403622.1:6422932-6622932 GCA_948107755.1 Campoletis raptor | reverse complement strand
AAAGTTAATCAACTATTCAAATTCGTGTATATATAGTTCTCGTATTAAATTCAAAACGATTTTGGTTAACGTTTTTATCCAATTAGTAAACAATCAATGATTTAATGACGCGAACAAGTCTCCCACTCTTTCCGCACTGTACGGCGTAAAAAAAAAATCTATTATATCTCTTAATCTATATCTAGATTATTTGATTAATTAATGAATTCTTACTTTTTTTAATAATTGTTATGGAAGTTTGCATTTTGTTGCCATAACAGTAATAAAGTTCTAATTATATATCAATGTTTCGAACGAACACTTTATTTGGCAGTTAATAAAATGAAAAAAAAAAAAAAAAAACACAAATAAAGATTTGATTGAACACTCTTTGCGATCGAGGCGAGACCAGTCGCGGAGACACGTGGAAGAATTCGCGCAAAGGCAGAGCACAAGGGCCCCGCCCCCGCCTCAGGCGCAATTTCACTTCTCCACGATTTGGGTCGAGTACGATAAAGACGAGAAAAAAAGGAAACCGAACAAAAACAAAAAAATCAAAACATAAACGATCGAGTGAGAAACAGAGAGAGTAGCGGTGCTCGTTGAAATACGCAAGTGTTAAAATCTCACATATACACATAAACATATACATATTGTATATCCGTACATTTAATTCCAACTGAGGTTACACATGATGCTCTAAATAATATGTCATTCAATATTAATTTAGGTCGAAAATATACGGAGGGGGGAAGGCGCGAGTAATTACTAGACATAAGCGAATTCTTTGATTGACAATATTAAGTTTTTGATCAAATTCCCTGTGAAACATCGTATTTTTTACAAACAAATTACTGACACGAATTTTCTATCTTTTGTCGTTAAATTCGACTTACGCGTAATCTTCAAAAAACCAGGTTAGTCTTTAAATCGCCTTCAGGACTAAAATACTTAAAATAAAATATTCCATTTACAACTTCTTTGTAGAAATAGACAATGTTACGTTCGATAAAACTGGTTCTATGCGTTCATAGTCAACTTGTAACCATTTCGCTAGGAGTGTTCGGTGACTTAAGTTAATAAGAAGTCATCAGAAGGAGAGCCGATAATAAAACCGACTTTTTCCATTGGAAATTCGATCCGCAACTTCAATTAATATCATTGACCATTCACCCAGGAACCCTGTCTACACGTATTTTTTTTTTTTTTTTTTTAGAGTATAATGTATCGAGCAATGACCAGCCTTTACTGTAATTTCAATATGAATAATCCTGATAGATTTCTCAAAACTAGTTCTCGTTTTATCTCCAGTCTCTGGCTCCCTTCTCTCCTCTCGAACACCCTTTCAGTTCTCAATACTGTAAGATCAATCGACCATTTACCAGGAACAAGTTATCTCTGAAAATGATTTTACGACGATATAACAGTGATTAATTGTCAAATAAAATTGGTGGTACTTAACTGATAATTATATTCCGAGAGAAAGTAGAATCAGGAGTTATTAGATTAAGGATTCTAAATAATGATTCAAGCCCGAGTTCATATGAGTTATATCTTTTGATTTCTTCTTGCTGATCAAATCTTCACGATTTAGTGCTGTCATCCTCATATTTTTCATTTAATATTGATACTTATTAATATTTTTCTATAACTTTCAATTTTTTGGAGATTATATTTTTAAATTCTATTTGGAATTAATTCTTCGAATGAATTTATTCAAATTTTGTACACGGAGATTAATAGAATTGATAAAATATTGTCAAGAAACAGGAGTGAAATGAAAATCCAGAATTTTCGCGCTTATTACTGGACAAAATTAAAATTTTCATAAAAGTAAACTGCAATATTTCATTCATTGTCCTGGAGATTTTATTTCATTTTCCCAACAACTTTTAATCTGCTTAATTTTTTTTTATTTTTTTTTTTTTTAATTGTCTTTTTTTTTATCTTTCATTGGACACCCGGAAGTGTTGTCCACAGCTGTTCTCTTTCCTTGTGCACTACTTCTTTATCGGATTCGCGTGCAGGAAGGCCAGGGGAAACTGTGAAAAACCCGACCTATACAAACGACTAAAATTTTTCTGAGGTTACGTTGGTTTGAAACATCAAAAACTCAGAAAAACTGCATGCAGGTCAGTGAGATTGATATACGAACCCCGGTACATGAATAAGCGATCACCCAACCAAGTATTGACCTAACCCAAAGCTGCTTAACTTTAGTGGTCGCCGAAAACACGCATTGACCATGATCCCATCGCTATCAGTATTCTGCTACGTAATAATCTCAAAAATTCCAGGTTGTCGCCGCACTATCGTTAATTTGCGGTAATTTTTCAACTTCAATTTCCTCAGTTTAAAAAAAAAAAACTTTAATTATTGGAGTTGAAAGTAATATTTATGTTCGGATGAAAGTTTTTTCAGAGATTGATCCTATATTTGTATTTTTTTTTTTCCTCAATTAAATAAAAAGTTTAATCCATCTTCGATACTGAAATTTAATCCTGCAAAATGTTTCGATCGCGAGTGCGCTTCTACTCGAGAAGATGTTTTCGATTATAGAAAATTAGCCTCGTAAATATTTGATTGCGAGTGAAAAAGAAAGAGAAAGGAAAGGAAAGAAAGAGATGGTGATCGTGATGAAGAGCGGAGAACGAGATGGACGTGACTCTTCACGGGATCGAGAAATCGTCCGACGCGGTTTATGTTTTTTTTTTTTTTTTTTTTTTCCACTTAGCAGGTTCTCTTGAATTCGCGCATAGATATCGCGACGTGAACCGAAGAAGGAAACTTTGGCTCGTTCGACATTCGCTTGCGGCCAATTTGTTTCTGGAGCTCTCTTTCTCTTTCTCATGTTTGTTGGCTCGCATCTGGAATAAAATCTTCTTCGAGCGAGAGAATCTTTCACCGGTATTGCATACATGAATATATCGAGCACTCTCTCTCTCTCTCTCTCTCTCTCTCTCTCTCTCTCTCTCTCTCTCTCTCTCTCTCTCTCTCTCTCTCTCTCTCTCTCTCTCTCTCTCTCTCTCTCTCTCTCTCTCTCTCTCTCTCTCTTGATCTCTCCCTCGTTTTCTTTTGCTTTGCTGTACTGCAGGCAGCAAAATATATTCGTGGACATGAAAGTCGTGACCGTACGAAAAACAAATCGTACGAGATCGAGTACGTATAAGAACCACGAAAAATATGAAATATTAACAGATTAAGTGTCATATATACATATAAAATCTTTCATTTTTATATATTTTCGATAAATTTAATCGTCTGAGCCCATGAGGGAAGTGACGTTCTCAAACATTTTTTTCTTGTTGATTTTCTTTATTAAACAACTATTACAACAACAAATACCGAGTTTTTATTTATTCTCAATGATCCCCGAGACTTTCGTGAATATAAATAAAATATAGAAAGTCATTATTTGTTAATTGCACAAATATCACACGTAAACAAATAGTCGATTTTGTATTATTTCATTAAAAAATACATTTTCATCGATTTTTCCATTGAATGTCCCATTTCTGGAATATTCGAACACCATAAGTGTTTGAATATTCATAGAGTTTTAATTTAAATTTAACTTCTGTCATGTATTTAATAAAATTTAATACTCAATTAAATTCTTCACACGATAAAAATAATACGTTTTTTAAATGATATTTATATATTTTCAATGCGGAATCACGTGCAACGAGGTATGCAACGGGTAATCGTGGATAACTATTAATTACGGAGTTCACAAGTATATAAGAGGGTTTGCAGGCACACGTACGAGGATTAATAGTTCCTCCCTCCCGCCACGATCATACGTACCGATTCCTCCTTCCTCGACTATTCAGAATTTATTCTCAATCGCTCTTTCGAACTTTTCCCTTCTCCTCTCGAAATCACGCTGTATCAAGTTTCTGATTGAGAATAAAGAGTAATTCAGACCCACACGTGCGTTCTTTTCACATATAACAGTGAATAATAAATACTAGAAAAAAGAATTGCAAAAATATCTTAACCGCATAGCGCTCGTTCGATTGTTGATAATTTGTTTATATTTTTATTTTTTACTTTTTTATTCTTCATCAATTTACATACGTCTGACATCTATCAAATAACTTTAACGTTCTATTGTTCCACACACTGCCCTTTGATCTCACACCTACTTCGTATAGGTGGTGGGTCCGCCCGCCATCCACATTCGAGATCGATCTTAATTTCATCTCCCGTCATTGTTTAGAAAATATCATAAAAAATTTCTCCAGAGAATGAAAAAAATGAAGACGTCATTTTTTTTTTTTATATTGCTAGTCGAAATTGATGGTAAATCAATAAAATAAATGAAGGAAAACTTTGAGATTTTACTTTACTTATTGGAAAATTAAAAATATCGATTTAATTAGAATATCCTCACGACTATTGATTCTAATTTTTAAAGAATTCTCATTCAAACTCGTGGCTCTTTGTACACAAAAATGTAATATTCTGTGAGTTTAGTTTCAGGTGTTATTTAATAACCAGCTCTCTCCAACAGGGAAAGAGAAAGACAAAAAATGTTTATTTTCTATCCCTCTTTTTTGCTTGCTCTCTCTCTACTTCTCTCTCTCTCTCTCTCTCTCTCTCTCTCTCTCTCTCTCTCTCTCTCTCTCTGTGGGTTCGTTACAATTTCCAAGGAAACGTCACACTTCAAAAGTTGGCAAGCGGCTATTAAACCTGACTCCACTTTCAACGAATTTGCATATCATTCTGTGCATGATATGCCAATGGATCGAGATAAGTTTTTATATTAGAATTTTTTTTAAACATCATTAATATAACAATTTCCTGGTGTTTCTATTAAATGATAGACAAAAATATGGGAAAATGAAACAAAAACATAAATAAATTTCGTAAAAAAACGAAAGTTGAACATGTGTATGTTTCGTATACGAGTGAAAAAAAAAAACGCGAAAGAAAGTCAAAATACCTAAAGTCTTACCTTTCAAGTTAATAAAGAAAAAAATACATTTCTGCTTTTTAAATTAATATAAATTCTTTTATTAATTGAATGAAAAATAAAATAAGTACTTTTTTCAAAATGCATCTAAAAGTATCTATATAAGGAAAGAGAGAAAACACAAGTATCAATTAATTGTGAAAATAGATTTTGTAGTCGTTTAAGTTGGTATTAGTTTATGCTGATGGCTAACATAACTTCTAAAACTCGAACGAATTGTAATTATCGATAACAATTGGCTTCACACACACGCATGTAACATGTGCTTATGTGCATTTGTGACCTCCAAAGAAAGCCAAGAGAAGCGCAGAGAAACTCGTTGCACATAAACTTCCTGTTTCCATATAAATTTCACAAACTTTGACAAAATACATTTAAAAAATGTTGAAATGGGCAATATGGTCGATTCGAAAAAAAAAAAAAAAAAAAAAAAAAAACAATTATATTGTTAAGAAACAACAATTATGTTCCCAGAATGAAAAATCTTCAACCGACGTCAATACTGTCTCCAAATGTAACTTTTAGGATGCCGTATGACAAAATTTAAATTATCGATTTTTCTTCATATTTACTTGAAATTACTTTAAAAAAATAAAATAATTTTTATTTACACTCAATTTTGGTTGCAATTGCTGAAAGACAGTTTCCTGACGATTTTCACTAAATAGTCACTCAATCGATGTAAATGGTTTCGCATTATTGTGGTTTCCGATTTGAAAAGCATATTTTTGAGGAAACATCTTCGAAGTAATTTATAATTTTAATTTATTTAGGCAATTTATTTAGGCGTTAAAGGGGCAATGAAAAATACATTTGCATTGATTTTTTCAATCACAACCCTTCCTGACATATAAAACTACTTTCTCTTTCTCCGTCAATTTTTTCAACTTGCGATTAAATGAGAAAGATAGAAAAGAAAAAGAGAGATTTTTAATCGATCTCTGCAAAGTTATTACACCCGCAACTTTTTTTCTGTCTATCGTCGTTACCACGCTTTGGATGTGTAGTTACAATTTGTCGTCAGCTCGTACAGACACCGTTACCGCAGATAAAACCAGTCGATCGATTATTCTCCTCAGAGTTTCGAGTATGTGGAATACATTTATATCAAATATATGTATAGCCTATATATGTATAAATTGATGGCGTAATGAATATACAGTCGATTTGTGTTATTTTTCTTCAAACGGTTCGACTTGATGCGGACATCGACCGAGAATACGATACCAACGTATGTTAAATTTATAAAATGTTTATTCCTAATTTCGTGAATATTTATATGAGATTTTTCGAAATTATGTTGATTAATTTTTTTTCTACAAATCCCAAATAAATGCCTGCATAATTTTCAACTTATCATCAACGATGAATAATAGAAATTTTTTAACCTGTTTCGGAAAACAACATGACAGTTTTTTAAAATAAAATTCAGATTGGATTAAAGAGAAATCAAAATGGGACTCGTATAACTTCATAATTTATGTAAGATCCCAGAATCCATTGACAGAAGATTTCCCAGAAATATATCATGAGATATCTGATAGATCTATAAAAACAGACCTGTGCACAAAAGTGGAAGATTTGAGTTTATTATCAATGAAAATATAGCCATTGGGAATTTATAACTATCTTTATATTGTTTAAATAATAATAATAATAATAATAATAATAATTCCAAGAACATTATTAAAAATTATGACGCTGGAAAAATAGTTGTTTCAAAAAAACATTAAATAATAAAAGTACTGTTTGGAAACAATTATCTCTAATCACGATTTTTTTACTCAATCGAATATGGAAGTATTTCGCAGGTTCTGCGTGGTTTCTTGGCCGATCTAGGGGAATATGCATTTAGTACGAAGCCGGAACACGAACGGCCTTGCACGAGAGGAGAGTTGGAGTTGACCAGCGCACCGGTTCACCACGCCCTGCTCTGGCATTCCCTCGCGCTCTTTTTTCTTTTCTATCCCGTTTTATATATTTTTTTAGAACTATTTTCCATCGATGCTTATACATCGCCACACTGTGCACAACTGTACAAGTTGAAAATTCTTAAAACGTACCGCGTATATATTCGTATGTATTTTTATACGTGTATTTTCGTTTCAATGATCATGTATTGGGACGCAAAAATTATATAGTATCTCGAAACTCAACTCGAAACTCAATAAGTGACAGCACTGCTTGGCTCAATCGGAGGGAAAACACTGTCACGTCAGAATATAAATTAAGATATTCAGGTCGCTTTTGGATCCCTCTGGGAATGTATCTTTTGTATTTATGTAGATATTGATATAAAAAAAATAAAAAGTATATAATTCTTATTATAATAATTGACAATATGTTAAATTGTATCGTAATCACACAATATTCAGATTTAAAAATGTTGATGACATTAGATGATTTTTTTTTGTTTGAAACCATTTTATTACTTCACTTTTTCTGTGCCCCCCCCCCCCCCCCCCCCGCCGCAATTTTGCCAATAGCTATATAATCTTCCCTAATGGACTACTGTATAGAATTTTCACGTGGGCCAAAGGAAACTGTGGAAAACCTGTGGCCGATACAGTCAATTATATATTTTTTTAAATTTCACTTGGTTTGCACCATTAGAAACTTATAAAAAGTTTGTGGGTCGATGCGTGGCTAAGCGGTCTCCCAACCAAGTATTGACATCGTCCGAGGCTGGTTATTAACTTTGGAGATCGCCGAAGCAACACACGACCGCGTACCTGTCACTGTCGTTCATTGGCGTAAGATATTTATTGAATAAAACATGTGAATTAATGATAAAAAATTTTGTACACGCTCACATACAATAATAGATAGAAAAATTTATTTATAAATATGTATATTTGTAACAAAAATATTCCATTACGTAAATATTGGTAAAAAATGAATACCATGAAAGAATTAAAATGACTAATGAAAAAAACTGTATAAAATTTCACGTTGTCGGGAACTGACGCGGTCAAATATTTTTTGTTTATCTTCGTTCGGACAGTTTTCAAAAGGTGAGCAATTGGCGTTAGAAAAAACACATCAAGATTTATCTGAAAGCGATCATCGCTCCCAGGGAGAACTCAAACTAGAGATGGAAACAGATTATATGTATATTTATAATGTTTTACTGCTGTCGAGGATTAGCATTTTCGAAAGTTTTTTATTTTTACTCTGAAGCGCCATTTTTATTATTAAAAATATAACTATATGGAGTAAAAACATTCATGAGGCAATTATATAAAAATATATCGGAAACTTCGTGTTGCAAACAGTTAGACTCGGATAGGAAAACTTTTATTTTCTAGCCAAACGTTTTTGTGTACGTTAAAACTTTCCTAACGTTAATTTATGAAGATCAATTCAAATCGGAGTAAAATTAGTGTTTTTTTTTTTTTTTTTATTATTTATTCTGTTTAGGTGTATGGAAAAAATGTGGTTTATGATAAATATTACAACGTTTAGGGCTAATCAAAATTCTTGCGTTCAGCGAAGTACGATTTTTCATAATTATTGTGAAACTAAAGTATGAACAAAATACGTCAAATAAAATTTTGTCATTAAGAAGTCATAAAACTATCGCTTACAAATAAATAAAAGCTGCAGTTCATCGCGTTAAGTTTTCGGAAATGCTGTTTCACCACAAGCATAAAACCGAGATCTCATAAAATGATAAATAAGAGATAGCTACTTGCCTCGTTAGAAAAAAAAATTGTATTCCCGTGTGGCGACATTTCAAACAAATATTTCTACGATCGGTTTATGGGGAATTTTTTCGATGAGATTTTTTTTTCATGAGAAGGTTCTTCAGGTCTTTATAGAGCTACTTGTGCAAACGTATATAATCACCTGAGGGCTTCTTAAGGGTCCTTGACCCTTTCCCCTTTCGACTCGCCTTTTGAGAACGGTCACGTTGTTTCGACGTGCACTTAAGCATACGTAGGATCATCGAAACCTCTTTTATTTCTTCTCCCTCCAACTCTTTTTGTCTTTCTCTTCAACTTCATTTTTCTCTTATTTTTTTCTCTTCTTCTTGTTTATCGTTTGTCTGTTCCATCTTTTTCTTCTTCCTTTTCTCTTGCTCTCTTTTTCCGATTTTTTTTCTTATTCTCTGTCACTCTTCTCTAATCTCTCTCTCTCTTATCTTTGATATTAAAAACTAACCCAAACAATGAAAAACCTCAAAATTAAACCAAAAATATTCAATTACTTTTTCTTTCTCTTCATCTCTGCGTTATTCAACGTTTTCGAATTGTTTCCTTCACTTTCTTTTTCTTCTCCCTGTTTCTCTTGTTTGAAACGATCGGTCTTTTCAATAATGACAATACTCTACGACATTGATAAAGTAATTGAATTAGAAGCTCTCACGCTCGAAGAGAGGAAATGATCAAGCGAACAGAACGAGAGGTGCAGCAAGTAACATATTCACATGCATATTTCTTGTCCAGAAATAAATACGACGCTTCAAGCGACAAGATCAAAAGATTAATCATACGGAGTATTAATTGAAAGTATTTTTTTTTCTTTTAACATTTAAAAATGCTCCGTCAAAGATATTCATGACAATTAAATTGTTATCTGATTGGCGATAGGGTTTCAAGAAAAAAAATGTAGTATTTAGAAAGTAGCCATAGAAAGCTGCGTGATTCGATTTTTCAAATTTTCTTATAAGAAACTACCGAGACTTATATAGCTTTTGCAATAACAATAAGTGAACATATAAACAATATGTTGTGTTCATGAGGTTAAAGACTGCGAAAATAAATTGAACTTCGACTGTTTATCGATACTTCAATACAACCTGTAATTTCAACCTTATTTTCACAATATTTTACCAAGCAGGAAGAGAGAAACAAGGCAAGAGGGAGCCCACACTTTAATTATAGGCACGCCCATCGCAAATTTTTATCAGTACCGTTAAGAACTCAGGGAGTATAAAAAAATTGCTGGTCTGAGCAGCGGATAAACTTTTCGTTCGATAATAGCTATCATATATAAATTTATATGGTTTGCAGTGATAAATGATTTGCAAAAATTTTTATTGCATTTGAGAACTATATTTTCTTATGAAAAAAATCTATTTCAAAGTTGGGGGGAGTTAATAATGTTTTTGATTTTTTTACATATATATCGTACTATCTGCGATCCTAAATTCATAAATTTTCAATAATTAAAACACGTGAAAATCAACTGTAAATGCAAGAAAAGTTGAATAAGTGTAAAATCGAAAATCTGAGAGTGTCACCCACTCGATTTTCAGAATCTACGAGAATTCTCTTTTAAAATTCTTTTACTTAGCACTCAGTGATCACTATAGTTAAAGTTTCGGAAAACTATAGTTAATATAGTTGAAGTTTCGGTTTTATAGTTGAAGCTTTCGGAAATACGAATCAGCGGGATCTTGCCTCCGCCGCGAAGGTCGAGTTTTGTCGACTTCGAAAGTGTTATCGTCTTTTTTTCAAAAACTAACACACTGAATTGAACAGAAAACTGTTTTCTCGTATTGATTAGTTTTTTTAGAAAATAGATTTTTTCTCTCAAACGTTGAAAAAGTGTAGATGGATTTCCAGAAAGTGCACTGAGAAAAAAATTTCGTTCGTTCAACGAACTTTTTTTCTCAGTGTGATTGTTTGGGGGACTCTAACGAAAATTTGGAATACGAAAATACAAATCGTTGTTCTCGAGCTTTCTGAAGTGAATTAAACGAAATATGCGATTACGTCCAACTTTTTATTTAAAAATGTTTTTATAATGCTGTTGAAATTTTCACTTTTTTCCCATCCGCAGAATGATTCAATGCAGGCACGTAACGATGGGAGTTACGGAGAAGACAGATGTAATAAAAATTAAAAAAATAAAAGAAAATTGAATGAACGAAACGCAAAAAATCATTAAAAATACTCCAAGGTAAGTATGCACTGTAATTGCATCGTAAAAAGCTTTTACGACCATGAATATCGACGAACATGGCTCTTGTTAGAATGCATGTGTGTGGATAAAAAATTGGTGAGAATGTGGACCACTGTTTCGGTTTTTGTAAAATCTACCATTCACAAAGTAATCACAATTGACGAATAAACGGTTAATATCGATTAAATTTATTATCAAGCGACAGAGAGAATAATAAATACTAGACATTATTTACGTTAAATTGTTTAATATTAACTACCCGAAAAATCTCAAAAATTAGATTTATTTCAGATTGCAATTACAGTTAGGAAGTTTGAATGAATGAAAACATGTCCAAAACAAGAGATAAGTAAAAATATCCAGTGAAGTACAAAACAGGATGATTTTTTTGAACTACTGTGAAAATTTGACCGATAAAAAAATTGTTTTTCGTCATTATTCGTTAATCAAAATATGTTTTATTTCACGGTGCGAAATTTGGTCCAAATTTTGATTCTCTCCTTTGTATATAAACATCACTTCCCCCAAATTTAAAGTTGACATGATTATATTGATCCGGAATGAAAATTTCGATCATTAAACCTGACCAATAAATTCAACGTTCATTTATAAATAAATAAAAACATAAATATTATATTTATTGATATTTAACTGACGAGACTAAAGCCTGGCTTCGGCAAATAACGTGACTCTTTGGAACTGTCAGCTTTTTCCAACTTTCTCTAGACCTCTTCGGCCGATTGAATTATGTGAACTTCTCTTACAATCTCGGACTCGTGAACAGAACCGCAAAAGCCATGAGGTATGAATAGTCGAGATTGCGAGTCTCTTTGGTTCAATTCTCGTTGATGTCCATAGAGCACACTGTATATCCAATAAATAAATAAATAAATAAATACGACATGTATATGAGCGTTATATGCAGGAAAAGATATATACACATCAAGTACTGAGGGGTACACACCGTGAGCTTGATGCCTCCCCCGAGGCGAGCGTCATTATCGTCGATTATCGAATTACCGCTCGACGGTAATTTCCAACGATGGGACGCGCGAGCCCCGCTAACAAGAATATAAAATTAGCGGCACGAGAGAACGAGGGCAGAAGGGTGAAACGGGAGATTTTATGCGGATCAAACGGTTCGACCCGAAACCAAAGAAGTTATATCTTTCGAAAGACTGTTATTATACATATGTACAAAGTTTATACATATATGTAAACGCGGTGCATGTACTCAGATAAAAATTACTTAAATAGTTTATTCGGTATTATTATTGTTTTTTCTTTCTAATTAATATGAATAAACAAAATTTATATTTGCTTCATATAAAAAGCTGTATTTGAATAAATAATGCAAGTGGAATATGTTTATGCGAATACACAAACGTTAAAGTGAACATTAAAGCCTCTCGATCCGTCGACACATTTTTCATAAACGAATGGCGCTACGAATTTGCATAAATTTCGTCGACCAAAGTAGAGTTTTTATTGTAACTCACTATTGACAATATATAACAACAAGAAGTCGGTTCTAAATTTTAATACTTTTTTAATACTTTTAGTTGCGTTAATAAAATATTTCATTTACTAATGAACTAATTTATCAAAATCTTTTTTCGGGAATTCTTCTTAACGTAACGTCTCTGGTTTCAATGTATAAACATGTACAGTTGTCCCAAGTGTAAGATCCTTTTACATAACTCTAAAGTCATAATAACACATACTACCGTATGTCAACACAAATCATTTAACGTGATTACGTTGAGATAGGATTTACACATGCGTTCGTTAAGCAGGCCACGTAATAAAGGAATTAACGCCTCTGAACGTCCGGCAGGGATTCCCCGGATTTCCTTACTCATCGTTTGCAACATACCGTGTGATCCATGAAGATTGATAGTGAAAACTAACAAGCTTTGACTCTAAGTTTCTACGCAGATTTGGTACAAACTGTAATTTCATTTCAGATCAACCTTGAGGGGATTTTTTCAATTGATTTCGGCTTAAAATTTATTTTAAAAGTCACGTGCTATCGTAGGCTAAAACTTCATTCAGGAATAGAAAGTATGATGAGCTATAAAAGAGGGTAAAGTTTATATCGACGTATAAAAAAAAAATTTATGATTGAAAAGATTCGGCGATTCAGCTTCAAATGTCAATTGTAATTATTTTTTTGCTTATTTTTTGCTTCTACAGGGTGACCCTGAAATATCTGATTACGAGTATCATATTTCCGAGTAAAGACAGAAAAAATTCATAAAAATTTGTCTGGAACTACGAGGATGGAATGATATAGACAATATTTTCTCATATTTCACGAAAAATTTGAATAAAAGGTTTGCTCTCTGACAATCTGTCTGAAAAATTTTCTCCTCACTGCCCTTCGCTTGTGATTGTCTCTCTTGCAACGGAGCTGTTACGGTTAAGGAAATAAATTGGGGAAAAAAAAAAACAGAATAAAAACCGTATAACAACATCCCGTGGTCTCGTAAGAAGTACAGAAGGAAAAGTAGGAAGAAAGGGAGCCTTGACCGCGAGAGTCGGGTGCGTGACCATTCTCGCGACTCGCGGACATCGCACTGATTCAACCAGCAAGGAATGTCTGCGAACGGTACTATACTTGTACACTCTGAGCCTACTCATTCGGAATCAAGTAATTTCATTGCGATGGATTATTCCTTGTCATGAATACCCTCGAAACAACTTATAACTCTTCGCGATGTATTCTTTACAGATTTAATTTTTTCATGCAATTTCATTCCTTATTTTTTTATTTTTTTATTAACCAAGGATGCGATCTAATGAAAGTTTATTGAAACGGTGGATTTGCTTGGACATGTTTACATTAAAACCTTCAGTTGCTCAAACGCGACGAATTTGCCTAAAATGCGAATTTCAAAGAGGATTTTCTCGATAGAATTTCAAACTTTTCGAATTTTTTCTTCTAATTTTTCTCACTTGTTCAATATTCGTTCAAAAACACATATAAAAATTCACTAAAAATTTCTATTTTTCATTCATCTTATAGTTTCATATAATTTTTGTAAAACTGTGCCCAAAAAAAAAAAAAAAAAAAAAAAAACTTAATTTTTTTGACCCAATTATTGTACCATCACCAAAAAACAGTCGAAAAAAGATATGCAGCAAATTTCAACTAAATTGTTCAACTGATTTATCAGATATTGCGTGGTCGCCAATGTAACGAGCATTTTTAAGAAGAAACCTTTCTGAAGTTTTGTTTATCATTTTTTTTTCTCGAAAAAAAAAAATCGTATGTGAAAAATATACGAAAATATCAAAATATCGAAAAAAACATCGAAATATAAACTGAAAGAATAGAGAATCCAACAACAATATCTGTTCATAACCTTGTATTTGTGTGAATTAATAATTTACCGATTAAGCGCACCAACATTATAGAGATTATCGCGTTGTTGTCATAACGATCATTACGATATTACACACGTGACCCCGGAATTATTTCTATTCATAGTTTTTCGAGGCCATTCGTCAAACACGGACTATGGCCATTTACTATTTCGTAGTTTCACACAGGAAGTTATTAATGCATCCAGCGACATGACGCTTCCTGCAATATTTTTATATCTCATAAGAGAATTGTAAACATTGGAAAATAAATCGAGACTATACGGTACAAATGAATTGGAGATTCATTATGTTTTCTAGTATAAAAACCCAAACAACAAATCCATTTCATCAAATGATTCCTGAATTGTATTTCAGGCAAAAATAATCTGAAAAAGTGTTGTTCGAAAAAAAAAATCCACTATTAATGAAAATCACGAAGTTTTCGTATCTGTAAAAATGGCATTACGAATCATTTAACGCCTTACAATATCCAACTGCAATGAATTATGTGAATTTACGATTTCATCAGTCATTCACTCGTGAATGAGTAATTTATGATTATAAATCATTGGAATAAAAATAATTGGTCTACTCCTGTGTACAGGGTCATTAATATATTTACACGTAACGGGATTAACCAAAGCGATAACTTATAAGAGTATAAAAATAAAAACAATGATTGTTATTATCACTTTAATAACAATAATTACTGCTATATTGAAAGCGTTTCTAAATGAAGAGAAACCGAAGAGGAGAATCGTAATTTCTTCCTGGATCAGCGCGAGCTCGGATCAAATGCTATGAAAAATAATGAGCAGAAAGGACAGGGAAATCTTTAGAGATGCACTCACCGAGACTTTATCCAGGAAGACCAAACGAACGTCGATTAATCGTCTCACAAATTCTCGCACTCGTTTTCCATTCCTGTCAAAAGCTATATTTATCCATATACATGTATTTAGTTAATCTTTATATACAGAGTGGCCTGAGATTAAGTAGTACCCAAGATTTTGCAGGGTAAGTATAGATCTTGGAATTCTGAATGCAAAAGGACATTTTTTAATATATAAATACACCGAATGTATTATCAAATTGAATCAATTAATATCTCATTAACGATGCAACGGAGATAAAAATCGTTAAAGATTTTTTTCATCCCAATTCCATGATCTGTCATACGAAGAGAAAGAGAAGCACGTGGACAGAAAAATGCACACATTTTTACAAGACTATCACTTGGTTGTTTTTTTTTTTTTTTTTTTTTTTAATTAAAAAAAAAGAGAAATGTTCACAAATACTTGTTGCTGCAATTTCTACGTCCCTCCACTTTTATATACCCATACGAGAAGATTAATCTTTCTCCACTTTCCACATTAAAGCCTCTCTCTTTCAGCCCGCTATGCAGCAGCGAGTATGCTACGTCCTCGATCTCTCGTAAACGCGACTCTCGGTGTCTATCAATCTCTCATTATTTTGGTTTTCTTTTTATTATTTGTCAAAAATTCTATACAACTTGCAGTCTTCGCGACTTATACGCGATGTTTGACAACTTGAGGATACAAGGCAAACATAAAAAGACTAAATAATCCTCACAATCAAATTTATTATTAAAAAATAGAAGATGATATTTACCTCCTTCATTTTTTATTCCCAATTTCAATTGTACAGACAGATTGATAACAAAAAATCATATCAATATATGTGTCAAAGAGTAAGGGTTCCGATTAGATTCACAAACCACTTGGATTCACTTTAAAAAACAAAAATCTTGGATTTTTTTTTGTATTATTTGTTATAAAATGCCGACACAGCATTGACCTACTTTTGAAAAGTTGTACGAGAGCACGGATGAAAGCAAACTGGTAAAAAAAAAAAAAACGTCCGCACGAATGCCAGTAAATGTTATATATACACATCACATGTATTCCTGTATGTCTTCCTAACAAGGGACGCATTTTTTTTAATTCCTCTGACTTCATTGTGAGCGTAACCGAGCATCCTGTTCAAATTTTTTCCCCAATACTTTGATGACGGTTTAAAAAATCCTTGAATACAAACGAGCATTTACGGAAAACATGGAAATGTACAACCAGCTCGTTGGAGAAAAAAAAATCAAACTTGTTCAATCATTGCTTATCGTAAAGATTTCGAAATTTTAGGTGTGCGCAGTGAATCTTTTCTGTATGAGAATCAATCGAATTGCGATTCATTCTGATCAATATTCTTATGTTGTTGTTTATATTAATTTAAAAGTTTCTTAGTAATGTTTAAGGAAAATCTGAATTAGTTTCTCGTTTACATATTTAATAATTCCATTGCCTCGCAATTTAAAAAAAAAATAAAAAAAAAAACAAACTTCCAACATTTTTCGCTATCGAAGCTTGATCGATTTTACTTACAAGGATCCCCAAAAATGTTTTATTACACGAAGCCAAAATGCTGAAATTCATGAGCACGTTGCCTTGACACTTAATGTCCTGTACATATTGATTCAAAAATAAAAGATATACGTGTATCGAAGACGAGACAGAGAAAGCTTAAAATCCAAACTTAATTCTCCCTCCTCTCGTATCTGTCCTCCTCTGAGTTACACTTTCTAAATACTACACGTGGTAGACGAAGGAATAAAAGAGAAAAAAGTAGAGCTCAACCATCTCGATTGAGAGCAAGGAATATATAGTCGAGGGATTTATGACTGCAAAACTATTTCCTTATAAAACTGTACGACAACTGATATAGAGATAGCTCATGAATCAGCTGCGAAGAATATCAAAAAATGAAAAAAAAAAAAAAAGTTGGAAAAAACTCTCTAAAGCTAAAAATAAAAAAACATAATATTAATTTTATTCCTTTACTACAAAAGTATCTTTACAGCACAAAAGTAGAAGAGGGAAATGTTGTTTTCAAAATTCCGGGGAAGATAAATAATCGCACAAAAAATATTACAATATTTTTTAATTAAATCGAAATAATTAATATTCAGTTTGATGCAATTGAATGACTCACATAAATATAAAAAAATAAAAAAAAATAAAAAATATATATATAGGTATATATATTCGTGTACACATTGAAACACCTGTGGCTCAGAGCTACTTGGACTAATCGCATTACAGTGCCCAACGTGTCTGCCATAACCGCAAAACGGTGTTAATTTTCTATCGCGAACCTTTGGAAGTCTCACTTACGTATGGGACAGGTTAAGAAAAAAAAAAAAAAAATTTGCATACGCGTTTTTTTTCTCGTACAAAGTAAGGAAAGAGTAACTCGATATCTGAACTTAATCTGCTTCCAGAGAGCAATAATCTCTTCATACTCATTATATAAATTGTTCAAGGGTTACACTGTTTCATAAAAAAAATTATATTCTCATTGAGAGCTGAATAAAATCGATTTAACTGCACATTTTACGTTGAATCAACTCAGTTAGACAAATCGTTAATCAATATATGAAGTATGTAAGAAAACTTTTCTTATTTTTTAAATGTTTTAATGTTTAAAACAATAAAAAGAAAATAGCGACAAAGAATAAAGGAAAAATTGATGACGATCGTCGAGTTTTTAATGAAACAGTCCGTACGTCAAATTGTACAGAGAATATGTCAAACTATAAACAGTGAAAATCCTTAACGAGCTATTACTCACGACAATTTTATGGGAATATATATCAGCGTGATGATGTTGTCTGAAGATCGTAAACGCAACCTTTACCATTTTTTTCTTTCCTTCGACATCTTGTAAAAAGTATTGATCACGTTTTTACAGCTCGATGTAAAATAAAAATCATGTTTCTCTCGTGATGAATGAGTGCTCGCATTTTTTTCTCTTTCGTGTCCTCCCGAAGATTCTCTTTGTATAGTATAGCGTTTTATTTTTTTGTTCCTTTTCATTCATCATCCCACAAGCGACTCGTTTACACATTCGTCACTAATTTGGTGTGGATACCTTACGGGTTACAGCTTATAACTCTTACTGCATAACAGTATTTAGTATTTACATCGGAATATTCTGCATCAACTGTCTTCAAAAATGAATTATATTTGTATCCATCGTGTTGCGATAATCAACGTGTTCAAAGTTTTTTTTTTGTCCTTTTATCATATTTTTTTATCAGATATTTAATCTTGTAATCAAGTTTTAGAAATCCTATTGTCATTTTATTTTTATTTTTTACTATTCGAACCTGTCACCTGTGAACGAAATCTCAATGAAGAGAAAAAGTGCAATTTTTCTTCTTGTAAACGAAATGTGATACAATTTTTTATCAACATACAACTGATAACTAAAAACTAAAAACTAAAAAAAACAACTGAAAACTATTTGAAATACGATTGCAGGGGGTAAGGAAACACAACTTATTTTTAGCCAAGTTTTCAAATGAATGGGGCGAAATGTCAAAAGTGAAGGAATATGTTCTCCATGTATTCTTTTTTCATTGATCAAAGACTAGGTAACTTTTGATTTTGCTAAAAAAAATATTTGAGAAAAGAAGAATTCCTATGTTTGTGGTTTAAGGTTCAAAAGTTTTTAATGACAAAAGTATCTTGAGAATATACGACAAGTTGTGCCGACCTTCAAAAAAGTATGACTTTTACGGTTTGATGGTTGAATGAGCGAGGGGGAAAGGAAAGCCAGAGAAGCGAAAAAAAAAGTGGTTGACGAAGATATCAAATCTGGAGCGCTCGCCGGAAGCAACTATTTGTATATTTTTTTGTATGGCTTTGGGAAATGACTCTGAATATGCAGTGTCGAGTGGGTAGGGTCTTGAAATAAGAACTCTCATAGCTACTTGTCACAAAAAAGGGAGAGACAGAAAAACAGGCGAAGAATGGAGGGAAAGACGGAGAAGAAGTTAAAAAGAAGAAAAAAGCAAATTCCAACATGAAAAAAAGTAGGAGAGACAGAGAAATTCATTCAGTAATTTATCGATTAATACCATTTCATTTTTATAAAAAATACAATCAATAATAATGATCATGAAGTCAATAGCAGCAAGTGTCTTGCTACAATCGTCATGTACTTGACCCTTTGAATCATGAATTTTTCCTCACGTGCAATTGCACTAGAAATATCGTACTCAGAAGTTTGGAGGCTTCCTAATTACCAATTTGAAATCAAAATTTGGAAATTCAAAATAAATTATATTCCTACGAATGTACGATGAATTTTGAAAAAATTCTAAAAGGATTCTTCGGAGTGAATTGAGCTCGAGAAAAAATGGACGTTTCGATACTGACAGTAGTTTAGTAAAAAATAAACTTTTCCGCCAAAAAGTACGAATTTAAACGAGTTGTTTATACGTAGTATTTATGTAATTAATGAATAATTTCTGTTTATATGTTTTTTTTTTTTTTTTTTTTACATTTTTAAATATCCCCGAAACGACGCGGATCCAAAAACTCGGTATTTGTTGTCAAATGATAGTTTAATAATCAAAAAAATAAGTGGAATAACACAAGTTACCACAATGACTCAAAGAGTTCATCACTTTGCCACTTCACAAGTTTGTAATGTGAAAATAACAATGACACCAACAAAAATACAATATAAGTAATGAAAAAAAAATGATACAAAGGAGATATATGGTAACGATTGAAATTAAATACAAATTAAGGAAACAATAATAATGATAACGACAACAAATTGAAACCCCACTGCACAGAAAAAGAAAGAGAGAGAAAATGCAGAGCAGTGCTTCAGTCTCATCATTGTCATTTCCGTCGCCACAGGGAATCAACGGAGAAATGAAGCACATTCGTGAGAGAACAGCCTCTCGCGAATGTATATATGAGAGCGAGTAGCACTCGAAGAACTCGTGTAATCGAAGGCGGGGAATGAAAATTGCATCGAGAATGCACGTCAGTGCGAGACGTCTTCATTCAAGACGTACCAACGGCCTCGTTACTCAATATTAAATATTCAACCTGTAAAGAAATGATCTGAAAACAATAATTATTGGGAGGCTGATTCGATGTTTCGAATGAATCGTCTAAAAGATAGATTTAAAGGAAATATGCTTATTTTTTTATTATTTTTTTCGAAAGTCAAAGCTGTCCTTGCGATCTATTGAAATAAAAAAATTACCAAGTACGATTTTCATGCGTGCTTACAGTCTCGCTTTCGTGAATGAAAGAGAAAGCTTAGTCACTCGTATCCTAAAGCTTAAGAGTCAACGGAAGCTGATAATTACTGATTTATTAATTCGCCATCTGATGTACAAAAACGGTGTTTCGTATCAACGCGAGATAGCGAGATTCTCACACTCTCGAATTTCAACGACCATTTTCCATATTATTGTACACGAATCTGCTTTAATTACACGTTTAATATCCTAATTCATACTTGCATAAAACTTGTTGAACAATTCGAACACACATTGGGATGCACCCGTTGCCAAATAAATAAATAAATAAACACGTTTGAAGCAAAGATATTTTTTCGTTCATTTTGGTGCCTTATCTGATTAAAATACCTGATACGAAATTAAAAAAATGAAATTTAAACGACCCAGTGTGTCGACAAAAGGGTCAACTACTTCTGGGCCCACGTTTGTCTATAATTCGTAGAACATTGATTACGAAAAAAATACATTCATTAATTACTTGTTAATCGAATCACCAAAATTTGTACTTTTTCATGCTAAACTTGCATTTTATAGGAATCCACTATAAAAATCGCGACGTAAATTTTTTCACGACCACAATACACTCCAAAAGATTGTGCTGAATTAAGAAAAAACTAATAATTCCGGTTTGTGGGTATCTAATTTAAAAAATAGAGATACAATAGTTTTTTTAACTACATTCGGATGTTTGGATTTGGAAATTTAGATCAAAAACAGTATTGAGTGGAAACTTTCGATTATTTTCGTTCCAGATCCTTAATCGAAGACAATAAAATCCGGTGCGAACTTTTGAGTCAACTGTACGGAAAGAAAAATCTATGCCCCAAAGGGTTAAGATGAAATCAATAATAATCTTCAATAATATTTGACATTCAATCGCTTTCACTTACGAATAAAAGTCAATGGTTTCATAAACTTTGATCTGCACGCGTTTGCGAGCTTGAATAAATGATCTGCTAAATGAGCGGGTTTGTTCGGGGATTCCCCCAGTTTTTGTTTCAATAAGCAGCGCTGCCAACGGGCCCCGCTCTGTATAGCAATCGCCCGGACTTTTCGAACGATTTACGTGGCGGAAAGGAAAAAAAAAAAAAAAAGTAAAAATACGCTACAAACGCTTAGTCCTCAGAATTGCCAGAGGCGAGGGGAAGGGGAATTTTGCCTGTTCTAGCTTACGTAATAAAAGCAACGAGGCATACAGAGAGACGAGAACACTGCATAATTCGAGCTCTCAGTGAGACCGTAAAAATTCCCGGAAAACTTCAAACTTTCGCATTCCATGAGCTCTCAAGGGGAATATCAAGAGATTGTTCAATCCATTCGTCCACTTAAATCTCTGTTACACTAAATTCTCGTTCACCGAACACGCTTCTTAGTCTAAAATTAAATTTACGAAATTTATTTACGAGCTCTCTGAACAGCATTTCCATGACAAAGACTCACATCCTCGCTTTTCATTCTCTATGTAATTTTTAAAGCAATGAAAAACTATTTCATTTTACCAATTTAATGGCTCTAGGACTCGACAAGTAGAGCAAGGGGAAAATCGTTTGAATAATGAGCTGCTGATTTACTGAAATCTCATGACAAAATGTAGCTGAACATTTGAATGAATTTCTCTTCATATTGCCAATGGCGCCAAATTACGTCCAGAGTTATAATTCAATCTGATGTAATCAAGAATAACTATAACACAGAGACACGAATTTCTCTGATAATTTTCTTCGATCCTACGATATACCTAAAGATATTGTAAAAATAAGAAAAAACGTTTTTTGAACAAATCCTTTATTCTATCATCAATCACGTCTATAACAAAACTAGAAAACTTTATCATGTCCATCACTATTGCAATGAAAAATACTTGTTTCCTGATTTAAAATTTAGTTCATATGGACGAAATTTTTGTATCAACTTATTGTACTTAAGGTAATAATGATTTTTTGTGGATGAAAACTATACATCCTTGTCGGATATATATTCGTGGCGTATTTTGCGTTACGCTTGGCAGGATTTAACGGTGAGGAGTCGAGTGAAAAAATGGATAAAGAAGGAGAAGATAAAAGGTAGGAGTTGATATATATATAAACAACTGCAGAGAAAATATATGGCAGGCTCTACTCTCGCCCGACAATCGGTCACGAGAGCAATGACTGTGCACTTGTGTTTGTATTTGTATGTATGTGTGTTCGTATTTGTGTGGATCTGTAACTCGTACTTATATACCTAGTGGCGTAGCCGTAAGAAAAGGAAAAAGTTCCTAGCGGTATATTATCCCAGTTACCCGTAATTCGAGCATGTAAACCCCGAGGAAATTCGAAGCATTATTTCCTTCACGAGCTTCTACTATATCATATTTATGAATGAAACGAGTATTCACTAAAAGAATCGTGTCAGTTCCCTAACGTTGCTCATCCGTTATTATTACCTCGATTAATCTTTAGTATTTCAATGAATTTTCATAAAAGAAAGCTTAGTACTATTTCCTAGTTTAGACAAAAATAATCAGCTCTTTGGCCCAAGCCATGGACGAGCTATCGCTCCGAGCAGTGAGAACGACAATTGCGCTCCTGGTGGGAAAGTTTTGCGGATTGAGATGGAGTCACTTTTGCCTTGTTCGTCTAATGAATAGAACTATCCAGACTGATCTAAAATTACGTTGGAATATCGAGTCCGTTGAAAACAAAGTATTTTAACCAAATTAATTAGTATGTTCGTCGCGTTCAGGATATTAATTAGGGGTTCCCTGCACACGTACACGTAATATCAAGATTTTTCAACTCAACGTAGATTTTTGAAGAAAAAAATGGAAATTTCAAACGAACCAGTGTATTTTTTTTTCAAAGGAGTTCATTTTTGTACACATTAATGGGGTTTTTTGAAGGAAAAAAAAAGCGATTTTCTAGTCATTTTTGTTTTGATAACCGAAGATTGTAAATTGAGATAGGTAACCGGAAGAATTCTCGAATTTATTCAACTGTAAAAATTGACAAAAGACCTCATTGAAAAGCAAAACCAAAGAGTGAATTTATTTTGATGATATGACCCACTATATCCATTCTGTTTTGTATTTTATTGAAGGTTCCAGAACTACGTCGATTTCTAGACTTTTTCGATAAGAACTTACGTAAGTAAGCCTTCATTCCAGCTGTACAAATATTACACATGGTGAATTCTTTTTATGGTCATTAAAAAATTGGAGCATATACTTAGACGAAAAACAGTTTCGAAGCTATTTCATTACGGCCGGTTATAAAAAGGAGCTAAAATATTTTGCTAATTTTTCACAAATTTTAATTGATAGTTTCTCATAGCAAACGCATTGATGGATCTTCCTAGTGTAATGGGTATGAAAGTTACGATTTTCATGATTTTTTTTCACGATGAATGAAATCTAATAATCTGTCCAATTTTTTTTTTTTCATTTATTTAAACGAATCATTTGGTGTATGAAATTTTTTTTTAATTTTTGATTTTCACTGTTTTTAATTACATTTGAGACCACTCCGAAATGGTGCCTAAACAAAATATCCCCAGATGGCGGACCATCTACTACCTTGAAAATTGTTCGATGTCAAAAATTTAAAAAGATTATTAATCGGTACGAAAATCACTAGAACACTGTTTTTTGTTTAAGAGAAAAAAAAAAAAAAGTAGGATGCGTTTTATGAGAGTCTAGATTTTTTTGTGTTCATACTGCTCAGGTTTCTTAATTTCAATGATCAATCATCGATAAAATAGTAATTTATAAGACTCGAAATCTCTGGAGGTTTTTATTTAAAATATTTCAAAACCCCGAGGATCTTTTTGTTAAATCGTTGACAAAAGTTGATTATGTAATGAATCTTTGAATGAGTTTTTGAAAATTGTGGCTGAAGTGTGAATTCGTGTGGAGGCAGAGAAATAACATCAGAGGGTGCCATGAAAGTTGCTCGACATCAATCTCTCCTGTCAAGCCAATTCGTCTCGTGCCAATCGATTTCAATACGCCCACTCGACGAAACACAGTGACAATTCGAAGTAATAATAACAATGAGGATAATAATAATGAAACGAAATAATAATTGGTCGTTTGACGCGATACACGGGTACGACGGGGAGCAATTTGTCGCGATGATCACGGCAACGGAAATACAAGGAATTCATTAGAGAGTGAAAACCGCTATACATATTGAGAAGATCAGATGGCAAAAGAATCGATGCAATTTTCTCTCGTTTTGTTATCAGCCATGTTTCTATATATATAGAAAATTCTACACATAATTATACGCGACTGAACTCAAACGATGTCTGACTCGTATTCTCTCCTCCTCCTTTCCATCCGTACCATTAACAGACAATCTACAGATACAGGAACTTAGCTGTTAACTGTCAAAAACGATATATTTTCAATAACAGATTCGTTGCTCAAAAACAGTCCTAAGAATAACCCTTTATTGAAATTTTAATGAATTTTCAATTCCATTAACACATTTAGTTTTAAAAATATCTTATCACGAAGAATTATTATTATTATTATTGATTACAGTAATGTTTCTATTGAAGCATGGATATTCCGTTATTTTCAATAAAATGCGAATTAAAAAAATCATTCTGGTTTTGCTCTAAATCATCGGTGTAACGATCCGGTATTAGGGAATATTAGAAAATACATTTACACTCCTCATTCAATATATTTTATTTGAAAAAATACGAATTGGGAATTAGAATGAAGGAATCTTGCTCTAAAAAATTAATATGATGAAAATTTGAGTCCAGCTACACGGAATGTACCGTGTAATGCTGTATATATGCATATCCTGCACGTGATGTACCTGTTGCTGCGTGGTGACAGGCTATTATGTGAAATATATATGTATACGAAATATATATGTATATATATATAGATATATGTGTATATATTCTATGTATAATAATCATAAAATACAAGACAAGAGTTCCTCTTTTCTGTGGTTGATCGTGTCCTACGAAAGTCCGGGCTCTCTTCAAAGAATCGAGTTTTATAAAGCGAGTGGTATGCGCGGCTCGATCACCGGTGCTCGGATACGATGTCGACGTCAATATTTATCTCTCTCTCACTCTATCCGAGCCAGTCGAGCCGCAACTAACGGGAAATTGATCGAAATACCAATCATCCTCTCAAGGTGCACAGATATTATGTATAGATAGAGACTTTTCATATTATGTTCATATATATATAGACGACTTGTACCAAAAGACGACTCGAATTATCTCAAGAGTACTCGATTATCGAGTGACTTAGTTCAACTATATTAATAATTGCTAATTACAATAATGCATAGTTGTTTGTTCTTTCGATCGGGTGAATGATTCAATGTTATTATTTTTTTCAATCGCATTTCGATATACGGAGACAAGGTTTTCTTGTCGTGGGTGCAGAAAATAAAGTATACGAAGATTATATTTGAAGAAGAAAAAAAAAAATTACGAATTTGAAAATCCATACAAAGAAAACTGGAGCATTTTAGTATCAGTCAAATTTTTTATTTGACCAGAAATGTTTTCTTAAATATGAACTTTTGAAATAGATGCTCTTCTATGAACTAAAATCCATTGCATTCATGTCACAGAAATCTTTCTCGATGATAATTGACCATTTGTCAAGGATAACATAAAAATATGTTTGTATTTATAGTAAAACCGTTTTGTTTTCATTTTATTTTTATTCTCCTGATTACTCAAATGTAAATCACTTTTTTTTTTTTACATAGATATATGTAATAAATGGGTATAGGTGAAATGGAATGGATGGAAAATGGTATTGGTGCAGCGAGAGGTAATGCAGGTGAAGGTGGCGGAGGTGGCCACACCGATTGCTTTCCGAGAGAGTCTATAGAGAGAGCAAGAAAGAGAGAGAGAGAAAGAGAGAGAGAGAGAGAGAGAGAGCGAGAGAGAAAGGGAGAAAGAGTGGGAGAGAGAAAAGCCTCGCGTTCATCTAGAGGTGGAGAAGAGAACGAGATTGAAACAGGTTCGCGCGCCGGTACTATTCAGTGAAAGATAAAATAACAGGAAGGGGAAAGGAGGAGGGGATACGAGAGAGAGAGAGAGAGAGAGAGAGAGGAGGGGGGAGGGGAGAAAGGAACTCTCGGGAGCAGCTCAAACAGCTACGAAGTGTTGCTCGCTCGTTGCCTCGTTGCCTGAGCTTGTGGCAAAGCGAGAGAGCAAGGAAACGACGGCGTCGACGACGACGACGACAAGTAGTCGTTTACAGTTATAGTCAGTCCGGATCGGGCGCTCGGTCAGCCGGGACCTAATATTTGTCTCTTGGCCCACCAAAACACTCATTTTTCACTTTTTTTTTTTCGTGTGTGCTCGCGCGTGTATTTGTGCGTGTTTACCTCATCAATTCGCGTTTCCGCAACATATTCCCACGCAAATTCGTTACATTTTACTCTATCGGTTTAATCAACTCGTCGAAAAGAAATAAAATGAAAAGCGAATACGTCAATTTTGACGTTTCAAACTTACGGAACTAGAAAAAACCAGTCGCCATTTACAAACATTCCTCAGTCATTCAATCGACGATAACATAAACATTACGTGCTCTTTTTTTGTGAAGTGATTCAGTTCTTTAACGAATATTTAATTTCGTGACTTTTGTTTTTATTTGATCATTTTCTGAATCCTTACTTCTCAAGAACTTCCGGTCACTTCGACGTGGCGCTATCTTCCAAGACGAAAAGAAACGATAAAATGTAACATAAGAATATGTAAGAAACTTAAAATTTACATTTTAGCTATAGTTCACGAAAACTGCGCTAAGAATTGAAAAAAAAAAACCTTGTTAATTCGTGAATCCACAAAGGTTTTGTTATGAAAATATCCATTTCTGCCTATTATTTTACCGAAAAACTGCGCGAGCGTTAACAAAATTTCTTTTAAGACCGATTTTCAAAAATTTTCATTTCTTTTACGATAAACTGTGTCATACTAAAACGAAAAAGTCATTCGTTTTTCCATTAATTTAGTATGCATTCATTCTTCATTGAAATATTGAATATTTTTTTGAATTTTATTAAAAGAAATTCTTCAAAAATGTTAAAATGAATAATTCTCAAGAGAATACGTGTAAATTATTCATTTTTTAATTAATGTAAATATGTATTTCGTTTAGATTAAGTTTTTTCAATCATTTTTAGTGTGCTGAGTTTTCAATGAAAATATACTGAGTAAAAACGGGTCTTAATCACTGATAATAAAGATCGAATAAAAAAATGAAAGACGATACTTTGAATAAGACTTTTTTCAAGTCCTCAATTACAAAAATTCAAACTGTGGCAACATTTTTCTTTTTTGTTTAGTATTTATGTCAACGGTATCATTCAAATTTACAATGACATTCATATTTTTTATAATAACAATAGAGAAGAAGTTTAAATGAACGTGTAAAGCAGTGTTTGTATTTCTGGTATTTTTTCACTGAAAAAGTTACTGAAAACATTTAAAGGATACATTCGCACTAAACTTGGTGCTCGTCGATCTTGTTATTTTGTGAGCATTGAATCAGTAGACTTGATATAAATATATACTTAAAAAAAATTAAAGATAAACAAATTTTTCAATCAGTTAGAATGTTGTGAAGAAATTCATAATATTTCAATTAAATCCAAATAGAAAAGTGAAAAATTTGTCTCAATTTTAATCGTTGAAACACATTGAATTTGTCTTTTCGAATAAACCGTGATCGGAATGATATTCTATCGAGAATTTTTTTTTTTTTTTGGCGATACAGTATTCTTCGCTTGCTTGTAGGCAAAATAAAAAAAAACCTGAAATAAGAAGTCAATATTTTTTGAGACTCTTCAGTTGAAAGACTGCACAGCTGAATTTTTCGTTAATTAAGGAGAAGTAACTGATAAAAAAAGTATCGATCCGAATTTTGGTAAAAAATTTAAATATACCCTGGCCCCGAGGTTATCAGAATGGCATACGAAATTTCGAGTGCAAAAAATGCAACGGCTGTATACACACATATTTGTATTTATATGAATATGCGTGTAATATACACGAATGAATATTGCTCGAGTGTGGCATTCCGAGGGTCCGGTTAACGGTAAAGTGAAATGGCAAAGCCTGAAAGCGAGAGAGAGAGAGAGAGAGGGAGAGAAAAAGATCCACCGAGTCTTATAATAATAGTATTAACGCGTGTGTATCATGAGCACGAGTGGAGCCTTGCTCGTTTATCTCGCACCTTTTTAACCGAGTAAAAAAAATAATAAGAAATATGATTAAAATTCTAAACACTTGTGTAATGACGAAAAATTAACCCGATTCTTCCAAATAACGTTTTTAAAAAATGCTCCCAAAAAACAATCCTCAAGAATATCATCCCAATTGTATTTATATTCGTTTTATAAAGTTGAAAAAACGTTTGTATTTACTGAAATTAAAATAAATTACAATAAAAAAAAAACAATCGACACACTAAACAAATTTCTTCCGTTCACTAAAATCAGTTTAACGTCGATGAAAAATTTCTTTTCATCAGATACTTTGATAATATATTTCTCTATTAAAATCATGTTTTGAAAACTGATTTTTTTCGTAATCATGTAATAATAAATTCGAAAATTCTTCTGTAAATTGCAAATTGAAGTGTGCACCAGAAAATTAATGAACGTTCGCGCCAAACGGGATATAAATGACAAAGACTCGCTCTCTTGGTCTATATAATTTATCTCTCTCGCTCTGTTTTTTTTTTTTTTTTTTATTACGAGGGATCTCTCGTGGATTCCCTCGATCGGGGCTAATACGTCATGGGGCCACGAGATTCCCGTACCGTGAGACTTTCCTTTCGTGGGATTTACTCACGCACACCTGACTATCAGAGGCGACGAACGGGCGGACGAGTTTCGCACGTTAAATGCATTATCAAGAGACTCGGTAGAGTCTCGGGACAAGTACATTTGACAGCTCTGTCGTCTGCTAGCCCGAGGCTCGCCGGAGTATATTATCTCTGAATAAAGTAAAATTCGGTGGTGGGGGTAAAAACTGAAAGTCATTTTTTCGAATTATGAAGCTTAGGAAACAGATGATGACTTGAAAATGGAAATCGAGACAAATTATGAAATTGCCCTTCGATTAAGCCTTAATTGAGCACGATTGATGGCGTATTTGCTGAGAAAAAACTTTGCACAGGGTCATGATTATGCAAAAATTCTAACACATTGAAGGAATTGGTGTGTCTGTACATGCGCGCAGACGATACAATCAAAGGCGTTTTGATGCCCATCAAAACCCATTTCCATTGAAGCCGGTCTTCGGCGACAAAAGTAACGAGTTCCCATTGGTCCTTTCCTTTGTACCCATACCACGGAAAGTTTGACGGTAGTTTTGACGCGAGACGCGTAAACAGCGTGTTTTTTGCGAACTTCTCGTAGATCCGTGTTGACAGATGGTAAGGTCGGAATAATTCACGCAAAAAAAAATATCAATTTGACCCTTTGAAACACACATTTTTCCTTACGTGCAACTAGCTGAAAACTTTGTACTCGGGGGTTTTCGGGATCGCTGATTATAAATCTGCACACAAAATTTAGAAATTCAAGATGGCGAATCCAATATGGCGGACAAGAAATGCAAAAATTGTTTGCTGATGCAAAATATGGTACTCGAGGGTCTTCGGGGTCGCTGATTACAAATCTGCGCTCAAAATTTAGAAATTCAAGATGGCGAATCCAATATGGCGAACAACAAATGCAAAAATTGTTTGATGAAAGCAAAATATGGTACCCTGGGGTTTTCGGGTTCGCTGATTACAAATCTGCACCTAAAATTTAGAAATTCAAGATCGCGGATCCAATATGGCGAACAACAAATGCAAAAATTGTTTGATGAAAGCAAAATATGGTACTCGGGGGTTTTCGGGGTCGCTGATTACAAATCTGCACCTAAAATTTAGAAATTCGAGATGGCGGATCCAATATGGCGGACCACAAATGCAAAAATTGTTTGATGAAAGCAAAACATGGTACTCGGGGGTTTTCGGGGTCGCTGATTACAAATCTGCACCCAAAATTTCGAAATTCAAGATGACGGATACAATATGGCGGACAATAACTGCGAAAATCGTTTAAGAAAAGCGAAAGTTGGCACGCGGGGGTTTTTGGGTTCACCGATTAACAATCTGCATGCAAAGTTTAGAAATTCAAAATGGTGGATTCAATATGGCGGACCATAAATTCCAAAATTTTATGATGAAAGTGAAAGGTTCAGAAAAAAGAAGTGATATCCTGGCCAAAAATCCCCTGCCCGGGGAAAAAAAACCTTGGACAAGTACATTTGTTGACCCCCGTTTCCATTTGTTTTCACAGAAAAAAACTACCCAAAAAAGTACAAAATTTTCAAAAAATTGGCAAGATCAAGAATGATTTACATTCAGCACTAAAATTTATAATATCAATAATAGGACAAGTATTTCATTGTCTCTTGAGGATGGAGTATTTAATAAAAAGCAAAATCAGTTGGTTATTGAAAGAAGTCACCAATGTACAAAAATAAAAATCTGTCAAAAGAACAGAGTCCAGAAAAAAAATCAAGATAAAACAAAACGTGAAGAAAAAAATTTCAAACGAAAAAAATTAGATTGAAAAATAATTTCGGCCGTAGTACTTGGCGAGTTCGTACCATGAAAAATACATTACGTGATTCTACCTAAGCAAAAAACTCGCCAAGTACTACGGCCGAAATTATTTTTCAATCTAATTTTTTTCGTTTGAAATTTTTTTCTCCACGTTTTCTTTTATCTTGATTTTTTTTCTGGACTCTGTTCTTTTGACAGATTTTTATTTTTGTACATTGGTGACTTCTTTCAATAACCAACTGATTTTGCTTTTTATTAAATACTCCATCCTCAAGAGACAATGAAATACTTGTCCTATTATTGATATTATAAATTTTAGTGCTGAATGTAAATCATTCTTGATCTTGCCAATTTTTTGAAAATTTTGTACTTTTTTGGGTAGTTTTTTTCTGTGAAAACAAATGGAAACGGGGGTCAACAAATGTACTTGTCCAAGGTTTTTTTTCCCCGGGCAGGGGATTTTTGGCCAGGATTCATTGAATCTCACACACAATCAGACACACGCACCAATACAAATATATATTAACTTACGAGTGATTGTAAAGATTCATCATTATCGAAAATTCTATCGTGCAATAAAGAGTTTTAGTCTATAATATTAGATTTTTTACTTTAGAAAACTATATAACCGATTAAACGATCAAAAATCATGAGAAAGTAATAGGAACTCGAAGAGAATATTTCTACATTGCCAAAAAACTGGGAAATTAAAATGGTTTATTAAAAAATTTAAACGAATTTAAATTATTTTTATTTTTTCTCATATTATTTATTTAAAGTGTCGATGTGAGTGAAATTTTAGAAATTTTATCCATAACTTAAAACGAACTCGAGACGAATATTCCACTTTTTTATTCTTTTCATCATGGCCAAAAAGAAGTTGACATCAATCGAAGTTTGAGCGTGCTCATTATGTACAGGCGATAAATTTGCGTCATTCAATCTGTTTGAGGTTGAGGAAGGTGGGAGAAGAAGGGGGGCAGGATAAATCGCCGATTCATAAATTGAGCAATTCGATACACATTGCTTTTACTGCACATAATAGTAATAATAATAATAATAATAATAATAATATTCATTAGGATAGAGGGCATAAGAATAGAAGTGATTTTGTGTTATAAATGCAAATTAATAACAAAATAATATTACCGATGCTCAAATTTCACCCTTTCAGTCATACATTTTTCCTCAAATGCAATTTACTTGAAATTTGACATTTCAATTCGAATTTGGTGGGAAAACGTAAGTCCCGACATGCCTCGAACGATTTGACAAGAATATTTTTTTCAGTAGTTTCTTTTACACGAGGGAGAAAATTCCACAAAAATATCAATTCATGCAAAAAAAAAAAAGATGTATATTTGGATAAAATTGGAAGATATTATATTGAATTCATTATTTATGAATATTTGAAGTCTGGAATCTTGCAGTGTACTTTGCCAACTTGAAGAGATACACACAAAAGAATGTATTTTTGTCAATTATCAAACGATTTTTTCTCTGTTCTGTGCTAGACAGTTTGGATAAATATAAAATATAAGAATACCAACGATTCTGAACTCTCTCAGTATCATAAAGACCATCGAGGATAGTGGAGCACGTGTACTTTGGATAAGAAATAGACAAGAGAGTGGGAAAAATGATATCAATTTCGTTGTAATACATATTTATACACTTAGCTATCGTGGGCAAAACCAAAGGAATCAAACCCTCCCTACCCTTTCCCCTTTTCTTCATAAAATATACTTAATCAAATTCCACAGATTACGAGAAACTAATTATATTTCAATATTTACAGATCGAGTCAAAGCTGCCCGCAGAAAATATCAAACAGAGCAACAAGAGGACCAAATTTTTATCACAGACGAAGAAAGAGTCAGTAACGAGAACCGAAAGAAAAACAGATTATATCGAAAGCATAATTATCGTGTGCGGAGTCAACGAGATGCAGCCAATCTCGTCCCTCCTGGATAACCATCGACACAAACCTCGAGAAGTTCAACGCGTCAATAAAGATTGTGATAAAATGATATGATGCTGAAAGAGAGAAAAAAGAAGAAGAGAGAGAAAGAAGGACGATATTGACCAATTGAATAATTTACGTGCCAGGATTCACTATCCTTGAAAAAAAAAAAAGGAAAAAAAAACATTTCACAAATACACAGTACGATTTGATGTAGATGTATATATACATCTATACATATATGGTTTTTGAGTGACTAAAAAAGTGAGACTAAGTGCAGTTATGGAACATAATCGTCTTGTGTGAAAAAAAAAAAAGTTTTTTAAGTTCAGGACATTCTGACGGAAAATAAATTCGAATTGTTTTTATTATCCGGTGCGCGAGTGTTTGCGTACGGGTGTGTGTGTGTGTGTGTGTGTAATTGGAAAACTTAACGTGGACACTAATGAAATATTATATTTGACAAACTTTTGACAAAAATATCAAGAATCTGACTTAATCTATCGAAATTCAGATTAAAACTTTCGAACTGATATCTCGGAATTAAATTCGTATCGTGTGGAGTGTACCTTCAAAATATTACCACGTTGGTGTGTTGCAACAAAAACTTTTATCGTTACGGAATATTCGCGGTTCTTTCCTTACCTATACGCTCTATTTGGATATTTGAGAAGTTCCATTTATCAAGGTATTTTTTTATAACTTTATGGTTTTTTTAAGATTTAGAAATATTTGTAACCTCAATGAGAAACTCGACAATTTTGATAACACTTTTAAAAAAATATTAAAATTATTACTAAGTTTATGTCCGTTTGTTTTTTATACTCCATTCAATTTTTATCTTCTTTTTTATTTTTTTGCCATCCATTTAACGATTTTTTTGTTTTTGTTTCTCCCTTTTTTTGAAATTTAATCGTATTTTTATATTTTTTCTCTTTTCCATTGTTATATCATTTCATTTTTCGTTTTCTTTTTTTTTTACAGCCATTAAAAAGTAACATAAATGATTTTGTTTTTGTTTCTCCCTTTTTTTGAAATTTAATCGTATTTTTATATTTATTCTCTTTTCCATTGTTATGTCATTTCATTTTTTGTTGTTTTTTTTTTTTTTTTGACAGTCGATAAAAAATAATATAAATGACAGTGTTGTCGTAGTCATCTTTGCTTAGCAATGTATTTGTTTCGATAGCGAGTTAAGAAGAAATAAGAGCTTTCATAATCTACGGTCACGCATATATAAGATATGAGAAACGACCAAGTTGGCGATATATCGTCGAAGGTTATCTTTCAAAAGTCTCCGGTCTACGAAGTCTCTCGTAATTGCTATAGTTTTATAGATTCGTTTTGATCACTCTTTAGACAAGTTTCCATTAAACCACATACGCCCCTCTTTTTTTCTGCTCTCTTCGTTGTTATTTTTTGGGTTACTAAATTTTTTGGATTACTGTATATATTTAGATATAAATATTAATCGTTTTTGGCAAACTCTAGAATAATTGTTAACGAAAGTTTCACCTCATCGAAATGATTGAAATTTAAAAATGCACAAAAATATCTTTCCGTTTAATTCTTTGATTACGAAAATTCATTCACTCAGGGCGCAAATAATCAGATTTCATTATTATTCCTTTTTTTTTAATCACATGATTAGCCTGCAATAATTGTTTTCGTACAAATCTTTGTACTTTCAGAATGTACAATAGCAATTAATGCAGAAACTGTTAAATAAATCAAATAATTAAAACGAGTATGATAAATATCGTTAATTACGATGCAACGTAATGAAACACATTTTTTTAACACTTGAACCTCATAATAACCTACAAGTAGACAGGAAGGAAAGTGACAAAAGTAAAAAAACGTTGTAAGCGTTAAAAACGACGTAGTAAAACATTAATGTCAAATATTTACATCAGTTTTCCTCTCGTACGATTAGAATTTTTTTTACAATCGTGATAATGCTATCACCAGGAAATTTTGCTCAAAAAAACATAAGAACCTCAGTGCAAATGTTGTAACGTAAAAACTACGGAAGATTGTTATGTTTTATTAGCATAAAATGAAATAATAAACGTTGGCCAAGTGTTGGCAAGGTCACGAGCCAGAAACGTGATCTTTAGAATGAAATGGTGAGCATTGAAAAAAAATTCTTTTCACAAAACTCGAACGATTCAAAATTGTTCAATGAAATAATATAGTTTTTCTGACAGGACTGCTTTAATGTATAGATCGATCAATAATCTATCATTCGGCTGACGATAAAATGAAGCCGTGAGCAAGAAATTTACTACCGAGCAACAAACATATCAATGACATCTTCTATTTTTTAATTACCGAGAGAATAAAATGATCATTTTAATTGCAAATTAATTGAATTTAGATTTTTATGGAGAATGAGATCAAGAGAAATGTCAACCGAATGACGATATTTACTGTTTAAAAAAATCTTAACGGTCCATTTTAGTAGCAAGCTACACAAAAATGGTTCCAGGTCAAAGATGATAAAAGTTATTGGAAAAAAAATCCCCAAGGTTTTTATTTAACTGTTTCCTTCAACATCGAACGATTTGAAATATGAAAAGAGAGGAAAAATACCGTTTCGCCATACATACAAATATTGGAGCGAGTGTTACAAACAAAAAGGAGAAAAAATATTCGAAAATAATTGACGAGTTAAAAAACGTTGATTTTTAATATTTCAGCTCGATAAGTTATGCACGTTTGAAAATCACTAAATTCATTGCAACCGTGGAGAAGATCTTGTAGAAATAAAATTAAAAACAACAACAATAATTGCTTTTCGCTAATAAGTAATCAAAAGCCCAATGTTTGTGCTAAAAGCAGAACGCAATAATTCCAATCAAACAAATTATAGGTGCGATTGAAAAACCTCTCTGAAACGTAACTACAGTTTCGTTCAAAACGAGATATTGTTGATTTCAAAGCGTGAAAAAAAAAAATATCGTGCTTATTATTTTTCATGTGAAAATCTTTTATCCCGTGTTTGATCTATTCAATTATTCAAGATTTTTAAATACAGTAAAGAATTTTAAAAATGATAAAATTTTTCTAGATCATCAAAATATGCATACAATATAATTATAAACTGGAGAACGAGCGTCATATCTTCTACATAATAAGAATAAGCTTATTTAGGAACGGAAGTAAATAAATATTCCCCTCTCAACTTAGGGATTATTATAGATCATTCTTTCGTCACATTCGAACGTATACGAAGACGAACGTATAAGATAGCTTATCTCTTTGTCAACTTCTCATTATTCAGGGCAATGTTCCATGTAGTTTAAACATGCGGAGATCAAAGAACATCTCCAAAAAGCGGTCAGTGTTAGAAAAAAAAAACTACATTGCATTTTTCCATAGTTATTCATAAAATTATTAGTATTTCTTTCTTTTTTTTTACCAAAAATGAAGCGACTATCGATCATTCAAAAATCGGTTGATCATAGAGATGATTTTCGTTAATTTATTATATTGCAAAACTAATTAAATCATCAGTAAAGTATGAATGCCTGGAGTGCACTGATTTGTCACAACGTTCCTGGGCCTTCGTTGCAAACGACATTTAGTGGTAAACGATTTCCAACAATTTTTGTCGAGACTGGAAAGATCCAGGAAGTGGAATAAGATTCAAAGATATAGAAGCGTAAAAACCCCAGTGAATGTACGAGGAGACGTTGAGAAAAAAATTAAAAACTTTTAGTAAAATAAGTCTTGATACAAATCCACAGTGTTATTGATGAAAATTTCCGTAAAATCATCAGCTAAACAGGGAATTCCCGCTCGATGTTCGAGAGTAGAAAACTTAACTTCTGCTAGAATTTCATCCGTTATCGCGACTTTTGACACACGTGGAGCTAAGAACACTGCTCATTTAGTCAAATAAAGTCATACAAACATACGTTTATGTTAAAGGCGTAAATAAGGAAAAATTGAAGATAATGAAAAAGACAAAAAATAGCAGGAACTTTGTATTCGTTCTTGAATAATATGAAATATGATAAATTTAAAAACACGCGTTGCCTGAATTTCCGTTCAATAAATTAACGAGAAGTTTCGCCGCTACAAATGGCAAATTTGACATTTAAACGGAATAACCCAAAGATTAAATCATGCTTTTCGATCGTAACGATACATTCGTATGTTTTCTTTTAACTTATTTCTCAACACCGACATATTTATCTTTGTAAATATTTTTATTTCTGTTGTCAAGTAATCAAAATATTTCGATGATCTTCCTTGTTACAGATCACTGGAGGAACGTGATACAAACACTCTACCGCATAAACTCAAATTTTCTGCATGATAATGCGTAGCTTGGAGAGACTCTCGGGGAGCGATCAGGATTGTGTCGATCAAGAGATGTACATCGATCTCGACGACGCCTCGGGAGACTCGTTAACGGGAAAACGAGGTCGACATCATGTCGTCAGTGGAGAGGTATATATACACGGTTCTTAATTATTATTTTAGACTTTCGTAAATAGAGAAAAAAATATACCGATCGATTTAAATATTCTAATTTGCTCATAAGTGTAACAAATTAATTACGTTCAATAATATTTATTGCATTCCGATAAAAATGATTGAAAAAAAAAAGCGAGCAATAATTGTTTCTATTTGTTATTTACAGTGTGACATGCAAAAAAATATTTTGTTACAAAAAATATTTTTTCTTAATAAAAAAAAAAAAAAAAAAACAAAAACAAAAAATAGCACATTCCATTACGCGTGTGTCATTCGTATAATTTGAAATATTACTGAGACAAATATTGGAATGAATTATATTTTTATATTTATTATAATTCGTTTAAAATATTGTTACACTTATTCGATCATCGCAATTTATTATCACGTTTATTTATAAAATAAACGTATAAGTAACAATTGATTGTAAAATTCTGTTGTATAAATGAAAATAGATTGAAATAAAAAATAACGGATTTCACTTTGTTTATAATCGGAATGAAAAAGGTGGGAGAGGAGAGTGACAGTAGCGGAAGTGAGAGAAGCCCGAAGCAGGCGAAGAGAAGAAATCGCGGGGGACCACCTACTACGAGAAGACGGAAGAGTGGAATTTCCGCACGTGAGAGAAATCTCAGGAGACTCGAGAGCAACGAACGGGAACGAATGAGAATGCACTCACTCAACGACGCGTTCGAGGTAATTGTATTATTCATATTTATATATATAACTTCGATAAAACGTCCTTGAGAAAAAATATATAAAGTAAATAAGAAAGAAAAATACTTTTTTTTCCGCGTGGGTGTCACTGGCGCTCGTGTCACGTACATAAAACTTATATGTATATATATGTAGTCAAGTATGTGAACTATTCCTACGAATACACATAAACATATACATGTATATGCGCTAGATCGTGATGACCCGAGCTCTACAGGTGTGGGCACACCTGACAAGTATTAATTATCGTCTTCTGCCTCAAGTGGAAGGAATCTATATAATGTTTAATGGCTGGTATCAAGAGTCAAGTACTCTGTGGCATTAATAATCGAAATAATAATAATTATGATGATATTATATTACTATATATACTTTGTAATATATATCGATTAAAAGGAAACAACAGCACCCTTTACTCTGATGGATTTCATTATGTGCAAGGCTTCTCAGATCGAATGACGATCTGAAGACATGGTTTATTATCTGAACGTAATTATTAACTTGTTAACTGATTATTTGTTACGTTATTTCTGGTTGATAATCGTTATCACATAAAATTGTCTTGGTTCGATATTGAAACAGAACGAGAAAATTACATTTTTCGAATATTTTCAGTACCTCGAACGAAATTAAAGATTCTTTTTTGAATGATAAACAAACGATAAAAAAATTGACGATTTTGTTTATCTACATTATTAAATCAATGGTGAATTTTTTACTTTGGATATCGAATCAAAAAAATTGACTTTTTTTTTTACATTTCCATAAAAAAACGATTTATTGGAAACCTACAGACTATTCTGAATCATCAGCTTCGTTCTTGTAAGAGATTCATCGCAATCGGTCCAGTGGTTCTCAAATTAAAAGCCACCAGTCACATTTTTTTGCATTGCCGGCTTATAGTTGTAAAGAAAATAAATAGAGAAGAGATGTCAGCATACACCATATTCCGAGTATTAGATTGATTAAGAGTGGGAAAAAAAAACACTACAATGTATGTTATAACAGCATGTAGATAATTGGCAACACGTTGACCGATCACGCCTTTGCCTCCACTCTCGTAAATATAAATAGGAGAGAAAGAGAGAGGGAGACGACCTCCTCACGATTATCTTACGGAATTCCCCTCAATCGTTGTTTCCATGATTATTTCTACTGATAGAGAAGTAGATAAATTGCAATTTACCGATTATCCATAAACATCTTTTATTTTTAAGATTCTTTGTGTAGATAATTATCTTTTTTTTATTAAATATATTATAGCACAAATCATCGAAACAAAAATAATGAACGAATTACTGATTGTGCAGAAAAATCAACAAAAGAATCAATTCTCAAACTACGTATTTTCTGATTAATCGTTTTATTTCATTCAATCAAAAAGGATAGAGTATAAAAATTAAAATCGTCCGCCCCGACCTTACGAAAAACTCTGTTGAGATTTTTGAAAAATAGATATTTTTGAAAAAAAAAATCATTGCAGTAAAAGGAATTTAATGAGATTAACAATAATTAATATATTGGTTTTTCCAGGAAAATACAATTAAAATGGAAAAATAAAATTTAGTATTTTTAGGAAAAATAGTTAAAAAAAAATGATTTTTTTACAGCAACTGCGAGAGGTCATACCACACGTTAAAATGGAGAGGAAACTCAGCAAAATTGAAACGCTAACACTCGCTAAGAATTACATAATGGCGCTGACGAATGTCATTTGCGAAATGAGAGGGGAGGAGCAGCCTTACACGTAAGTCATTTTTCTCGATTATTTAAACTGTTTTTTCTATACATTCTTGCACGTGTGAGCTTGATAAATTTTTGATATACGAAATTGCGTCAATGGCACTTCTCCGGTACATTGTTTTCGAGCGTACTGTAACGCAAAATTATTTATGAAAATTCAATCATTGTGACTTATCTGAAATATTGAAGAAAAAAAAAATACCAATGGTTCTGACGTTCCATTCTGTACACTCTTTTATTCCTGCATCAATTATGCATTTTTTCTCAAATGAAACGTTCGTTGATTTACGAGCAATTGAAAAATAAATGGGAACAATTACATATGGAAATTATTTCTTCGTCGAAAAGGAAAAAAAAAATGCATGTTTTTCCGGGTATTTCGTCTGCAAAAAGATTTTAGTTTCAGTAAACACGATTTTCTTAGTAAATAAATTTATAACACACATATTTCCTGGTTGTTTGGAGACCAAATTACGAATTACTGTCAATTGCGAAGGTTATTTTTTTTTAGTGTTCTCAGCCGAATTCTGTTTTTCGGACTACCGGACATGAACAAAATATTTATTGCCGTTTTTTTCTCGCATTTCAATGAATACTATTATTTTGGTGTTTTTTTCAAGATCCTCGAAGAAAATGATGCAATTTCCGTTCGTTTTTTCCGTGTGATTACAGCTGAGGAAAATTTTAACATCCCACAGTGTCTGTGTAATCTTTATAAATCGGATGTAATTTGTCGTTTTGTGTGTTTGTTGGACTGTCATTTTAAAAATGGTATCGATAATCTTAAACCGAAAAGTTTTAATATAGTAAACTGTCCACTTTTCAAAAGTTTCCAAAAAATGTTATTGTAAGGATTGACAATCCCAATGCTGAGAAAAAAATCCCTTATTCTGAGATTTTAGAGGATTCAAGAAAAACTGCAAGACATTTCAATAATCCCTATTAACCGTTCTGATTAACCCTATAAACCATACATTTTTCCGTACGTGCAATTGACTTGAAATTTCAATCAAAATTTGAAAATTAACAATAATCTGTTTCTTGATTTTTGGGACTGCATTGAGTACGTGCAAAAATTGTTATCCTGACGGTCATAGTAGTTCAGTTGAAAATACATTTTTTCATGAGAAAGTACGAAATTCGAGTATTTATTCGAACATGTTATTTGTGCTGTTTACAAATAATGACTATTGATATTTTTTTACATTTATCAATGACCCTGGGAACATTACTTAACAAAATAGTGTAGTTTGATAGTGAAAAAAAAAAATCGAACACGAATAAGTGGGAGAACGTCAGTCCCACTATGACTCGAAGAGTAAAAATATTTTCATTCTGCTATTTGCAGCATTCTTCTTTGACGTAGTTATTTTTTTCAAGTTGTTTTATTCTCGCGCATTTAGTCGCCTTTGCAAAATTCAAAGAGGGCTTTCTCTTGTATTTTATTTTACTTGTATATCTAAATGTATATATACTTTTTTTAACGATAGTACAAATCGTGCTGACAAATAAGCGGGTCACGCTCGTTTCGCCATCATGTTTTGTTACCTCGACAAGAATTCGCTAATTCGTGGCTCGATTACTTGCATACACTCAAATCGTTTTCACGATGCACGAAACCGCGCAATCGAGACCGCAATACTATCGACACTCTCACATATTTTCTTTATTTTCACTCCGTGTCTATACAATTACATGGAAATCAATGAATTGTATAGGTTTTTATAAATATTCATAAATATGGTGGAATATAACATAAAGTTATATTGTTTAAATTTTTATTAACGAGACGAGCATATTTTTTCCTTTTTTTTTTCTTCAAAACGTCATTTGTCATTATTTTTGGTGCAAAATTGGAGACCAATTGAGTTTTGATTTAAAAACCGTCTTCCTATCTCGAAGTCGAGTTTAATGATTGCCAAATTTTTGTTTGGGTTTGGGTTCATTATTTTTGGTGCAAAATTGGAGACCAATTGAGTTTTGATTTAAAAACCGTCTTCCTATCTCGAAGTCGAGTTTAATGATTCCCAAATTTTTATACGTGTACGAAAATCTTGAATCCAGCAATGTTCTAAAATCGTGAAAAAAATGCCTGCTTTTTTGTAACAATTCAAATAATAATTGTAAAAATTGTCGAAAAAAATCGACAAATATTTCCGGGTTGAAAGTTGTCTAACAGGAAAAGAAATTTCTGTGGTGTACGGTCGAACATTCAATTTATACGCGATCATTTCGCCATCAAATTTTTCCAGCGAAACTTTTTTTTTCAACCTTTACAAGTTTCTGGCGAATAATGCAAATCACGCGTGCGTGGAATCGCGCGTGAAACGCTACTGAATCGTGACTTAAAAATTAAAATCCTCACACGTATGTGCGTATCATTTTCATTTCTAAGTAATCAAATAAATATCCTAAATTGTTAGTAATTGTATGCAATGTTATGCAAGAGTAAAATTCGCATCGCAACTCCATTCTCTAATCCAATGTACGAATTATTTAAAAGAAACGAAAAAAAAAAAAAAAAAAAAACATTCACCCGAAATTATTCCCCATAAAAATAGCTTCATATAATTTTTATATCGATCCAAAAAAAAAAAAAAAAATTTATTTATACATAAGCAAAAATAATATTGTACGTTATGTATAATTGGGATATCGGTTGCTATTTAATTAATGGAAATCGCTATGTATTCGTAAAAAGATGAGAATGCATTTCTTGATAAACGCATAGCCGTAATAACGTTATTAGCAAATTTTTTATCTTCCAGGAACCTTTATTTTTATGTTGACGAAGTTCACGCGTCATAACTATAATAATATATACAAAGTAACGTCAAGATCATTAGATACAATTTTTTCCAAGATAATTTTTTGAAATTTCGCGTTAATCTTCTTGAGTATCCTATTATAATGTGTAAAAAATTTGAGAAGGTTTCACCGTCTAGTAATCGAGATATTCATTGTTTAAAATCGCAACTTTAATATGAGGTCTTATGGAAACGTTACGAAAAAAGACGATTTTTCACAACAAATAACTCGATTTCTAGACGGTAAAACTTTCGCAAATTTTACCCATAGTTGAGAATCATTGTTAAGAAGGTTCATACGAATTTTAAACAATTAGACTTGGAATTTCCTCCTTAACTCCTTAACTTTGAAACCTCCTTAATAAACGCATAGTCGTAATTCTGTTATTAGCAAATTTTTTATCGTCCAGGAACTTTTATTTTTATGTAAAAAAAAAAATGTCTAAAAATTGTTATTTTTTTAGATTTGTGGATGGTGAATGTGGTTCGAGCAGTGGAGACAGTACGGGGCAATTGGAGTTGAGTGGCGGCGAACAGCCTGAAGAGGAATCACCAGCCTCGATGCACGAAACAAATAACAACAGCCTTTTACACGAGGATCTCGAGCGCAGGATACCTTAGTTTTCATTCTATTTTCTTTCAATTTTTCTCATTTCTCTACGCACTCCATACGAATTTTCTATTTATATATGGACCTGCATAACATATATGAGAAAAAAAAAAATATATATATATACATATATATATGTATACAGAGTTCAATATATTAAATATCGTATTAAAAATTCATTGGGAACTAACCGTAGACGAAAGGAAGAAAGTAATTAAGAGAAAGAATGAAAATTTCAATTTCCTTGGATTCGATTCCATTTTGAGACTGTTCCACAATAATAATCGTCGAGAATCGTTTTGCCATAATGAAAAAAATAATATTGATCGACAGACTTATAATCCGCGAAAAAAATGCATCGGCGCAGCAGAGCAAGTGAGTGAAAAAAAAAATCGAAGATGTATGAAAAATTGAAAAGCAAAAAAAAAAAAGAAAGAACGAAAGTCCCATTGAAGGAAGACAAAGTAAATCTTCAGTGGTATAAATGCAACGAAATAACTAAAAAAAAAAAAAGATCCGGGATCGATGAGTGCAAAAAATTATAAAACGAATTAAGAAGTGCGTTTTCGAGGGACTCTCGTAAGTCAGACCTGAATAAAAATAATAATAAATAAAACCGCGAAACTGTGATAGAATACTTTGTATTAGAGAATTTCGTCGCTGACTCACGTCTTATTTTATTTTGTGGCTAAATATTAAAGAAAAAAAAATAATCAATAATCGCAAAAATTCAACAACAAAAAAACTTAAAAATAAAAAACTTGAAGAGGAAAGATGAGTAAAAAAAAAGGTAAAAAATAACCAAGCACAGTTGGCAAAGTTGGAAGTATTTTCGATAGTGACGTTTTCACAGTGCGCGAAAGAACAACCGTGAGAGAGAGACAGAGAGAGGGAGAGAAAGGCGTAAACACAAAAAAAGAGAGAGAGTTACCAATCTGAACTCTATCGATAATATATATATGTATCCATAAATATTTATAAGCGATGGATATAATTGAATTAAAAAAAAAAAAAACACCTAAAAAACGCCAATCCACAAATATATCTATGTATTTCGCATGTATGTGTGTACCTCAAGAGGGGAAAAAAAACGTGTTCGATGTGTCTCGAGGCCACGATCCAGATATTACATATTGATAATCTCGATAACGATGATGAAAAAATATTTGCACGATAAAATTGTTTTTTTTTTTCTTATTTTATTTTTATTTTTATTTTATTTTTTTTCAATTTAATTTAATTTTATCTTCAGTGTTTTTGGTTCTTTTTTTTTTTGAGACATCAAAGATCGCGAATGAAAATCGAAATGAAGAGGTGTCGGTGATTCTCTTAAAAAATGATATTAATCATAATAATGATAAAGATTTTTCGATCACGATGCAATACTCGACTACGTGGAGCATCGTGTGACGCAAAATTTTCAGCCCAAATGAAAGGCTTTTCAATCTCTAAAATTCATCATTCATCATCATTTGTAACGTGTATGGTTTGACTTTCAAAGATGGGTTGAAATTCGATAGTTTAACTTTCTTACGAATCACCGTTTTTTTATTGTGAAAATTCAAGCTCATTGAATTGAATATTAAATGCGATTAAGAATTAGGAAACATTAAATCGCTTGATTTTTTTACAGTCTATTTACTTTTTAGAATTTACTTATAAATGTGTGATTCTTTGACGATTATCGTTTCTTTGAATCCTAACCCAAACAACAAAAATCTTAAAAAAAAAAAGTTTCGTTTGAAACTCGAGAATAAATGCAGAAAGTCTTTTTTACCATTTTTTCTAACACATTTTTCCGACGTTTTTCAAAATGGTCTATGGTTGCAAATACGAAGTAGATCTGAATTAATATGAAATTTATTAAGTTAGAAAAAGTTTATAATAATGAGTTGATAACGTATTGCGGACCATTAAAACGTAGGTTTTTTATTATCGAGATAATTGCGAAAAGCCACTGTTGCATGCTCAGCAGATGATATATTTACAATTTTTAATTGATTAAAAATTTAATCCATCTTTGAAAAAAAAAAAAAAAAATTGAACTATCAAGAGAACGAAAATTCTTTGATATAAAGAGAAAACAAACGATAAATTTTTTATGTGACGACGATCTTCACGACATTCCACAGAATTTTCGAGTGCTTATTTTTATTCGTGGAAAACGCGATCGTCGTCAACGAGAGTTACTCGATAAATGAGAAAGCCGAAAAAAAAAAGAGAAAGAGAGAGAAAGAATGATGCATAAAAAGCGGGAATTCTCAAATAAGAAAGATGACGTCCCGTGAGATTCACTTAAGATGGTTGTGATTATTTACTTAGATTGCTATGACTTTCTCTCTCGTGTGTGTTTGTGTTGAATTACAACTTTCCTCATCGTAAGTTGTACAGTAGAATTTCGATTTAATGAGCCGCACGGAATTGAGAACGTTTCAAATTCAAAAAAGCCAGAATATACCATTCCCGCATATAGAGACGCCTACGAGTCTTGACTTTTAATTTTTAGTTATTATTTTAAAATACTTTTAGTAACGAGACTCGTCCGCGTCTGAATATATTTAAAAAATACACATTTTTTATTACGCCAAATTTACAAAAAAAAAATGCATTTCCAATCGAGTTATAAATTCCGTGAAAAATGAATGCAATCGATAACTAAAAAAGACTCGATAATCAAGGTTCAACTGTACCTATTTATACCACGATATATATATATATATGTTACACCGGCATGCGAATCTACCGTCCACCGAAAATTCATCCGCAATCTTTGAAAAAAAAATCTACGGCGTTTGCAAGATTGTTAACTCTAAAAACGATTTTTTAAGAAAACTTCAAATTATTCAAGTACTTTTATGTAATAATGGAGCTGTCATTGATAAACTAATTTAAAAAATCATCAGAAACCCAAAACTGGATCATTAAACTGGTTTTAACAAAAAAAAAAATTAATTTTTCGAGTTAACACATTTTTCTATAACGCCACAAATGTTTAAATTCCACTGTATACTGTCAGTTATTTAAAAAAACAAACAAAAAACGAAAGTAATATAATTTCGCGTTCCATATGCGCACTCAATCATTTAAGTGAAACGAAACGATGATAATAACACAAAATGTAAATTTACAATGAATTAAGCGTTTCTTCGTACACATACATAACATATATATATATCTTTGCGATATATACATATATATGCAGAATCATCAACTACATATATTTTATGAGCGTAAATTTAAGTTTTATAAGTGACCATACAAATATATATATATATCTGTATAAATATATATATCTATATATATATGTATTGTTCTTTTCGATGGGATATTCCGGAGGCAAGTGCCTGAGCTTTTGTACCAGAAATGATGAAATGCTGTCAAAAGCAGTCCCGCGATTATGCCGGAACACCCCACGTGTCTACTAAACACGAAGAAGAATAATAGAGACATAAATAGTGGAAGGGCGATAGAACGACGCAGTTGAAATAAGCCCTTGACAAAAGTTGTATATATTTTTCAAAAGTATATAATTGTAAACGAGAAAACATAATATATGCTATATGTCGTTCGCACGTCGAACTTAAATGGACGAAAAAACATCGAAGTATATCTATTCTTTGTTTATATATAACCCCCTAGAGTCCTCCACACTATCTGTTTATACATGCTTAGAAGGACGTGTGAATTTACTTATCGAACTGCATCAGTCCCCTTCGATTGCCTCATAAAGCTCAACGCCGTGTTCTTGGTTAGAGAGAAAAAAAATCGTGGAACACAATTTCGTATTGAAGTACGAAGCAAACTACGTTTTTTTATGTGCCATTAGTTCTGATTTTGCGACGCTATAATGGCGCCATTTGCATATATCCTTTATTTATTGACGCGAAAGCGACTACTGCGTTAAAATAGAATACGCCTTTATTCGACCTTTCTTCATATGCCCTTTCCGAATAGCTGACATTTTTCGCTTACTTCACACGGTATTTTTGAAGTATCAATTGATATATCGTTGTTTTTATGTTTGTGAGGAAAATACAACACTTACGTTTCTGTTAGATGATCGGATCAGACTTCGAACGCCCGGCACGCCGCAAGCACAATAGACTTGACCTGTACACTGATTTCGCCGCTGTATCATCTTTTCACTACAATTTTGTGTAAAAATTTACTCACGAAAAAAGTACTGATGACAACGGTATTGTCCAATCGCTTGATTAAAATAAAGTGAAATTAAACAAATAGAAAAAACAACTGCCTGTTGCTTGGGCCACAGGCACGCCACTGAGCACCCTTGGCGCCATTTTGATTTATTTTTATTCTGATTGTTATGAAAAATTTTCTATCTCTTTTGTTTCTAAAACTACGCAAGTAAAAATAGAAACTAGCAGTTTACGACGACTGCAGTTGTCCGGAAGATAGCTTGTGAAACTTGTAAATAATTACTATTTTGTTACCAGTGTTATAAAGAGTTCGAAATCGGGCATACTAATAAACATAATAAATTATAATAAAGTATAATTCTTAATTAACAGATGCAGAATTTAATGACCAGAAATCTCAAAATTCAGTGACCGTGGCGACCGTTGTTGCGTTTTTTAAAAATCGTATCTCCCCCGCACGCCATCTTTATTTCAAATATTAAACTTCAGGTTAAATAATGCCGCCTAACAGACAACAGGCGCGCAAAATATAAACATGGAAACTTAACCTAAAATCGCCAGACGGTGAACACGGCAATCGGGTCTTTCGTAGTGCTTTAGTCCCTTTAGTTTAGTCTGCCTACCGAGAATCAAATCTCCACAACGATCGCAAAAGAAAGAAAAATGGAGGAAACGTGGTCTGTAGATTATTCGAGTTATCCTCTAGACTTTACGTTCCAGAACGAGAATGAAATTTCGAAACACGTAGATATGTCGGTTACAACGAGAATTCAAAACTTAGATGAGCATTACGTGTCAAAACTTTTAAATAATATAAATTTCGATGCGGTGCAAGACTTGTCTTTGGATTCCAAAAACTTGAACGATTTACCGGAAGATTTCGGTTTTCATTTCGTAAATCTTACGCACTTGGATCTCTCTGAAAACGAATTGTCGACAGTTCCACATTCGTTAAAATTTATATTGAACTTGAAAAAACTTTTTCTCAATAAAAATCGTATTCATTACCTTCCTCTCACTATCACGGAAATGACAAGTTTGACAGAATTGAATTTGTCAAATAACTCAATGACCAGTTTACCTGACAGAATGGCAGAGCTCAGCTCTCTGGAAGTTTTGAATCTTGCCTACAACACTCTATCGGATCTTCCATTTATGTGTCAAAAATTGAATAATCTGAAGGTTCTAGACTTGACGGGAAACCGTTTGACACAAATACCTCAATGTATCGTTGCTGGAATGACAAATTTGCAAAATCTGAATTTATCAGAAAATTCTAACATAGACTTGACAAAAAAGCCCGCTTGTAAAACATTGCTGGCATTGTATGTAAGAAAAGCTGGCAAACACGTGAAATTTCCCAAATGGATTCTCACAGGACATGCTCCATGTTTAGAAACTTTAGATTTCGACAGTACAAAATTTGAACCTTTTGAATTCCCAGAAAAATGTGCAAACTTGAAAATTCAAATTCTGTCTATTCAGAATGGCTGTATCGACGAACTACAGTTAGAAAAACTGTTGAGCTTGACGAAAGAACTTGCTGTGTTAAAAGTCGCTAGCAAAAATCAGTCAACAAAGTACAATGGATTTTGGCATTTTCCAATGGAGCAATTAGAATTTCCTCAAAATATGATAGAAATTTATCTTCGCTCAACAAGATTGTCTTTTGTTCCGAAGAACATTGAACATTTTGTTAATCTAGTAAAATTGGATCTTGGTGAAAACGCTCTTCGTTGGTTGCCTGACGAAATTTGCAAACTCCGAGCACTGAAGACTCTCAATATTGACAACAATTTTCTTTCACGTTTGCCCAATAATTTTGGTGACTTGACTGCGCTCACGGAACTCCGAGCCAATAAAAACAAAATTGCTTCTCTACCAGATTCAACAAGAAAATTAACAAATCTCGCGTTTCTCGATCTCTATGAAAACGCTTTTACTTGCGTGCCCAAAACTTTGCCAGCGATGGACAATCTCAAGGGTTTCGATATCGATTTTAATCCAGTCTACATCTCTGATTTATGGGTAAGAATAATTTTTAGAAAAATATTATAACGAATGAGAATGCAAGAAGAAGATAAAAAACAAAAATTTTAACGCTCTTGGAGTTATAGGATTCCTAGGATTCAATTTGTTTTTTGAGGAATGATTTTTTTTTTTTAATCTTAATTTTTCAAGCTTTTGTAATCAGCTCATATATCCCCAATGGATTCTTATCTTGACAAGTCATTGAAAAAAAGTCCAGTAGAGACTCGAAAACGATTGGGTTTTGTAACGCGTTGAATTTTTACTTTTTTTTTTTTATTTTACAGATTAACGGAAATAAGTATGAAACATTGAGGAAATCTTTACGTCAGCAATATTCAGGTTTTGAAGATATTAGAAAAACGGGAGCACGATACGACACAGATTTCGACGAATCTTCGGATACGAATTCCGAAATTTCGTTTTCGTCAGCACACTCTAACGAATCCAATCCAAAGTGAACAACATTGCAAAAATATATTATAAGCTTATTGACGAATTTTTAAACAGTTTCCAATAAATATTTATATATCAATTGTCATTATTCTACTTGCAGAGTTGTGGAAAATTTGAGCATCGAACCTCAGGAAAATTGGGACGTTTCGGACGATTCGGCTGACGATTATGATCCCACATGTAAGTTTGTGTTACTTTTCCTTTTCACATATTTATTGGAATGAAATATAGTTTGTGTGATTCCAATTGTTAAAGAATTCTTTCAAAATGATCTCGTATAAAAAAACGTATAAGATTATTTGACACCCATTATTTTTAAATCCAATTTTTCATCTCTGGTCTTTGATTTTTCGTGGCTCATATTGTTTTTGTAATTCATACTATTGATTTTTTTATTCTTCCAAGGTGATGATGGAAAGACAACGAGAAAACAATCGACTAATTTTTTTTACACGACATACAAAAATGTATATTGTCCAGCAAGTTTTCATCCTCTGACGATAACGCAGCAAATCGTTCAATTGAAGGAGAAGGGACTTTTCCGAGAGTATTCTGAAGCAGAGGTCGAAGGCCAATTTGAGGACGCATAATGAAGCGAAAATATGCCAAAGGAATATTCGTGAAGTATGACGAACGCAGATGAATATTAAAATTTTTTTCAATCATAGTTAAAATGTATAAAAAAGGGAATCAACGATAGATTCCGGTTAATTTGAGCCTTTTTGACGATATTATTTTTCGAATCGTAAACAGCGGGTACGCTATGTAAATATGCATAAAAAGAAGCAGGTTTGTGCCTCTACGAATACTTAAAAAAAGGTTGCAAAGTACTTACAAAACTTTTTCTGTGATGAAAGGCAAAAAACGTGCACTTTTATATTATTTAAAAAAAATCACAAACGAGTAAACATTCAAATAAAAATAAAATCGTTGAAAAACCTTAACGACGAAACCGACGAAACCGACGAAATGGTTTAACGTATTCGATCGCTTTCACGAATGACCGATTAGTGCAATTCACCTTTTTTTTCCATCGCTTATGGATCATTAAAAATCCATATTTCTACTGCTTGATCGATTGAATTTGCACCGCGAAACAAACACTCCGACAAAAACAATTGAGCGTTGAAAAGTTGTTTGCTTTCACATAGCAATGGAAATAATCGTCATTAGAAAAAAAAACAACAACAATAATTGTCCTGCTAGGAAAAAAAAAACATTAACGGTTGCAAAAAAAAAAACATGATTGATACGAAAAAATCGACATTTTTTCGGTGATGATAAATATAAATTGAAATAACTTTTCAATCTTAATTAGACGAAAAATTGACAAAGATAAATAGTAATATTAAAATACAGAGGAAAAATATGTTTTGTACAAAAATCTATAATTCAATTTGACAAAATTCTTGATCTAAACGAACTGTTCTTCCAATATGTTTCAAACGTTCGTTTAATTGCTGATACTGTGCCCAGGACTCTGGTTTCACGTTTCTTTGTAAAATTTCACTTGTTCCATCAATTTTGTTAGTTTCCTTGATCCATATTTTTAATAATTTGCAATGCAAGAACTGAAATAATACATAAAGAAAGAATAAAATAGGGCAGATAATAATAATTATTATTAATTTAAAAAAAAAAAGACAAAAATAGTAATAATAAGGTAATGAATGAAAATATTCTCAAGTCTGTGAATAATTGATGAAAAAAAAAATTTGACATAATTCTCTATCGTTAATACCACAATGACTAACCTCATCGCGAAATTGTTGTTGCATTTTTGAATGTGCCAATCTTGCTCCTTGCCAACCGATGACGAAAATTTTATTGATCAAAGTATAAATACTCGAAAAATCCTGATCGACGAGAAGTCCTAAATTATTGAATAAAACTACGGGCTCAAAATTCTCGAAATGCGTTTCTATGGGTCCAAAATTAGTGGGGATTCTCGAAAGACTGGCTTCCCAGTTATAATCCAAAACTCCTGGTCGCATCAGTAAGAATTTATTCATACAGCTCAAAACTTTCTTCATATACGGTTCCAAATACTCCGAATTGTTTGCGGGTACTTGATTCGCTTTTTTCAACAATTTCGTAGTCGATGATTTCCAATCGTTGGCAAGGATGATACTCGCGAGCCTTGCCTGAACAAACACAGAGAATATTTTAATTCATTAGTTAAAAAAAAATCGTTCAATTTCCGACAGGGAAAGTGAACTTTCGAAGGAGTTTGACAGGCTCGAAAAAAGCCGTAATTATTGTTACTTATGTGACATAAACAAAGCATGAAAATTGCTTGCAGATTACTTCCATAATTATAAACTAAAATTCTAAGATTCTTCAAATTAGAATCTCAGAATGAAATCTCCAAATGGTTTAAACTAAACAATAAATAAATACATGAACAAATAGGACAGTATTGAAAAAAGTATTTAAAATTCTCAAAAAAATGGATATTTTAGGAAACCCGAACAAAACGTTACTGAACAAAGTATTTATAAATGTTGAAACTAATGATTATTTTCATCATCATAACTATTACTATAGCACGTAACGAAAAGAATGATAAATCTTCGAAAAATGTATATTTTCATAATTGCAAGAATGCACGATATAAAGAAAATAATGGAAAAAAAAAAAAAAAAACGTTAGCGTGTGTTAAACATACAAAACAGTTTGAAAAATTGAAAAACTATCAGGAACCGATAGTTTTGTACAAACTCAGGGTGCTTTAAAAAAATATTTATCAAACGATAAAAAAAAAAACAGTTAATATTCTTACAACTGCGCTTACCTGACGATAATATTCCAATAAAAGATCATTTAATAAATTGGCAGTCGCGTATGTAAAATTACGAGCAAAACCAGCGATTGGCACGTTGACTGCTATTTTTTTCGGTCCATCGATTCCGTCCACCGCATTTATAAACTCATTGGACATGAGATTCACCGAGACATTTTCACCTGTCACAGTTGACACATATTATTGTAATAATAAAAAACATGATCGTTATTAACGATTAAATTCCAAAAATGTTACGAGAAAATCATAAAATAATAAGTTTTTAAATAATTAGCACAAAAATGATAGTAAACCTAAGACTACGCCAAAAACGAGAGCGCACACAAAAACGATATTCCATTGCATTATATTTTCAAATCAAGAACTGAACGAAAATGTCATCGAATTTTTGTTATATACTCCATTACGATTATAATGTAAATGAAAAAAACAAAAATGACAGAGAGTACACGAACGAAATGATTCACTGATAAAAAATGATACGAAATATGAGAAAAATAATAATAATAAAATAAGCATAATAAAACATTCGAAAAATCAGCACTCAAAGTGTTACTCAGCTGTCGTTTTTTTTTCTTCGCGGTTGCATTACGTACAAATTCTCAGACCAATAATCATTCAACAATATTCGTAATAATCGATTTTTTGTCTGAAATAACAAATAAAAAGAGTGCACTCGAAAATACGTCAGTTTAGTGTTTTTTATTTTATCGTTAATAATAAATAAATCGTGTATTTTCGTGATGAAAACATTTCTTTTATGAAACACAAAGAAAATATCAGTCGATTCATATCTCGCGAAATTTCAAATCAATTCAAAGTAATAGTTATTACAAGGAGGGAAAAAAATAGGTCACAACGCAGAAAAGTTTTTGCTGACTATCAGAAATAATTAATTAATCATAATACTATTTAAAATGGCATTTGCGTGGAACAAAATTAAGATTCACTAATCTATACAGTCAAGAAAAACGTGATTACCCTTCATCTTTGACCTCTGACCTAATTAACTCTAATCGTCGTATACCCACAACTTTATTTGAAAGAAAAAGAAATACCTCACTCTTAGCTTTTTCGATTCTTCAGGTCAATCGCTGCATTTTTCTTCATCCTTGACATTGAAAAGTCTACACATATCGCAGGTGCAATTGATAGATTTCGATCGATGAAAAGTTTTTCTATTTGCCTGAAGAATTTTTCTTCTTCTTTCACAATTTCGAGGACTGGAATAAGTTTTTATGTTTCTTCGAACATATCTATTACTTCCCTTTTCGTCCTGAACGGAAATTTTTCCAACATTTTCTTTCTTTTCGTATTTCTTTTCATGACAATTTTTTCTTCTTCGTTTCTTGCTTTGTCTTTCTTTCTCACTCCGTAAACTACGCTTTTGAGAATCAATGAAACGTTTTATTCTTGCACAAGGAGACATTTTCCTTTTCGATTTTTTATTCTCCGCTTTGCATTCCTTCGCTTCTTGTTCTCTGACACTTTCGAGAAACTCCTTTTCATCTCTTTGTGCCAACAAAGTGTCAGGAAAATTTTCGGACAATTCTTTATCGGCGCTATCCATTTTATCAGATTCGAGAGCAAATTTTGTACATTTACCAACTTGGTTAGGCTTTTTCCTTAAATTAGTTATTGCGGTTGTGCAAACATCGAGATCTTTTTCAAGTTGCTCGTGTAATGGAGGTTTTTTTTCTTTCCTAATAAATCAAAGGGAAAAAGGCTAAATAATAGGAAGAATGTCCAAGAAGCTTTGTAAAATCGATAAAATAATCAACAAATAGAAAAAAAAATTTGAGAAAAATTCAAGTATGGCTCAACGGATTAATAGTATATTACATAACAAGGGCAGAAAGTTTGAGATTCCTGCACTGCGCATCATGATGCCCGAGGCGAAGCCGAGGGCCATCATGTTGCGCAGTTCAGGGCTCTCAAACTTCTGCCCGTGTTGTGTATACTATTTTTCTTCATACCCGGTCGAAAGTACGATAAATTCGCGATATATTCACGATAGATTCACGTACCCGATGCTTCGCGGCACGAGCGAAGCGAGTGCCGACTGGTATTTGATGCCTGCCCCGACATTTGCGGCACGAGCGAAGCGAGTGCCAGCTGGTCGGGGGCAGGCATCAAATACAAAAGAAAAGCAAATACAAATACAAATACAAAAATAATAACTAATTCATTTTTTTTTCAAATTATAAGTTGTTAATAACAAAACAAGTAAGGGAACATGGGGCAAAATGGGCCCCTGGGGGAAAGCGGACTAGCCAAAAATTTTATATATTTTTGGGCAAAGTGGGCTCCAAAGTAGCATTCAATTCGGAAACTATTAAAAAAAGTTTATTTTATTTACATGACATGCAAAAATCGCATCGACGCATTATCGGCAACGAAACTCACGCCCGATTCACGGAATTCGTGAGCTCAACCGTACTTACGGAATTGAAAACGAAAGGCGGCAAACGATTACAATTGAATTCGAAGTTCATTTTGACAAAAAAAAAGAGATAAATTAGACCCCAAAATTTTTCTCGCGAGGGAGGGCCCACTTTGCCTCATAAATTTTGTTTTACACGATATCAAAAATAAGTTCGACAAATCAATTTTGGGATACAAAAGTATCGTCAAGGTCGCGTGTAAACCGATACATCTAGCTTAATTTTTGAGGGGCCCATTTTGCCCCATATTCCTCTATATTATAATATAAAATATAATATACATATATATATATATATATATATATATATAAACGCAACTTTGACGTTAACGAAAAAATGGTTAGAGACAAGTCACTGGCGGTAGTCGTGACAGGGGTGCAGGAAAAAAAATTTTCGGCCCGCACAGAGGGCGATCGTGTTTTTTTTTATCAATGCAGGAATGTCGAACTTTCTGCCTCGAAATCGATGCAGAAAGTGCGTACTTTCGACCGAGGTATGAAGAAAAAGTTATTTCTTACTGTAAATGATATTCCTCGTAATTCTTGAAACAGCGACAAGCCCGTCTGTAGGCAACAAATAAAATAGTTGCCAAAAATCCAAGAATAAGAAAACTTCCAGCAGCCACAAAAATAACGAAACTATCATCGAAAAAAATCTTCTCCGCTTGAGGCTCTGATTCAAAAATGTTTGAGGCCCAACGATGCTCCGATCTATTATTTCAATAATAGTCTAAAATAATATCGTTACGTGAGTTTGCGAACGAGATTAATCGTCAACTAACTTAACAATGCTTTTTGCCGTATCGCTTTGATTGGTTTTATTTCTCTTATAACTTGTCCCCCCTCCAGGTCTCACTGATTTAGCTTGTTTCGCTTTATTTTTTTTCTTAGATTTGTCTTTTTTGATTTCTGGTTTTTTCCATCTTTTCTTCAAACCAGCAGCCAAATCGGCTCGACCAAATTTATACAGAGTTGACACAAGCCATTTTTTTGTACAACCACCATTTTTCCCTTTTTCATTGCACTCGTACAAAGACTCGAAACATTCTTTTCGAGATGTTTCCGATTCCCAATAGTCACTCAATTCGTGAAAATCTGGCTCATGTTTTCTCTCATTTTTTCGATTCACTGGAATATCTTTCAGGAGCTTCGAACACTCAAGGGGATTCAATCTTTCCGCAATGTAATGCAAATCCTGCTGCGAAAACTCACCCCCACCCGCGACTCCCTATTTATATTATAAACTTTAATTAATTAGAGTTATTCAATAAATGGAAAAAAATGACCAAAAAAAAAAAACATTTTATCAAAGAAATTTCAATAAAAACAATGTATGAATTGTGTTTTAAGCAGATTCATCAATCAGTTCTCGTGAAAATAGATGTTGTCATTGAAAGGTTAAGTTAAAAAAAATGAATATCCAAGAAAAGAATTATTGTCATAATTGTATTTGGTTTTTTTAAATAATTAGTGACTATACAAAATGAGTGATCATTTCAGAATTTCCTCCTCATTTCATACTGTCAGAATTAGTTTTTTCTTTTGGTTTTTGAAGAAACATACTTTTCCCCTTCCTCGACACTTTTTATTGAGAAATATAAAGAACAAGAAATGTTCAAAGAATAAGGATGAATAATATGAAAATATGTCATGAATAAAATATAAAAATTTGACACTTTTTATTCGCCTCTGACTGAACCTTCCAATTACGAGTATAAAAATTGAACAATCTATTGGATTTATTGACGATGATCAGCTACGTTCACTTACCCAAACAATAAGAAACGTCAAAATGTAAAATGTTACAAATTTCATGGTAAATAAATTATTACAATTGTTATAAATATACTTCGTCTATAAAATTATTTGATAAAACGTCACGTACGGTGGCGTCAAGATTACTTTTCAATAATCCACCAAATCCCCAAGTCTTAGCGATGTATTACAAGATCTTCAAGTCTCGAAACAAACGAATGTTCGATTCGCTGATTTCGTATCAGGGTTGTAAACATTTTTTTTTTTTTTGCAATATGCAATCCTATCTCCGAATATATATTTTTTCACATTCAACAGGGTTCAGCTGTTGGTCCATCGAGCCATCGATTTTCACTTCGAATAATCAATAATTCATCGCAATAATATTTTAATTGTTCCTCTCATACCTTTTTTATCATTTCCCTTTTTTTTAATTTTTATATTGTATTTTATATTGAAATTGTAAACATTAGACGATCCGAAAAAATACTTGGTAATTAATCTCTCTAGAGATTAATTTTCGATTTACCTGCTTCAATCTGAATTTTTTATTCGTTCAAAATGCACGAATCACTAAAGTATTGTAGAAACTTTGACAAATAATCATACCAATTAAGAAAGTAATTATATAATTACTTCGTAGAGTTATTTATAATTTTTACAATTTCATAGCCTTTTATGAATTTAAAAAAAATCATATTTCTTTCTACAAATAAAAGAATGAGCAAAAACAGGCAAGAATAATTGAAAAATGAGAGGACAGCCATGATTGAAAAAGATATTGGAGGAACAATGCAAAAAATTATTTTGATAAATAATTCAAAGTTTCAACGGCTAGAGAGCGATGATATTGAAAATCTTTAAAGAAGACAAACATAAAAAAACAATCATTGAAAATTCGATGTTTCTTCCATGTTTGGATATCCACAAGTTTTTTTTGTGCAAGCTTCCTCGACGTTGTATCTTTCTTTTTTCTCTTTAGTGGGTTTCTTCTTGATTTTGCATAAATTTTTATCCCTGGATCGTGCGGAATTTCTGGCTGAGCTTTTATAAAACTCTTTTTCCTTTGAGTTGTCTCGGTCACAATTTTTGTCTTTCCTTGGTTTTTTCTTTTTCTTCTTTTTCTTCTGCTTAATTTTTTTCTTTACAATTTCGTTGGATTCGTCCGAGAGGAAACTAGTGTCTGGCGAGAAGCATAAGTCAGTGATGTTTTTCATTCGCGTTTTTTGGTAATTTTTGTCCTCGCAGACATCTTTTATTTTTGTACCAAAACATTTTAAAACTTCCGATGGTTTATCAGGTTTAAAAACGCATTTACAACATTTACGAGGAGAATCGTCTTTGCGGAGAATGCTGGCTATTTTTGCTTGAAACGTCTTTAATTCTAGACAAGGTTTCGGTGCTTGATTCTCCAAGGGCTTGGACTTTTCTGTCATTTTTAAGTCATTCGATTTTGTCTGCTTAACGCATTTGGTACTGCGCTTTTTTATTCCCGTGCACTTTTTCGAACAACCACGTTTTATCGATTTTTCCAAAGCTGCCTCTCGCTCAAATTTCGCCTTCGGATTCTTATTCGTCTTTGGCTTTCTCGCTGAAGAATTTTTTCTCCCAATACAATACATTGGCAGTGGAGATCGTAACGAGTCGTCGCTTGAACGTTCAGTCTCTTTTCTACGTGCATACCGTACACCTTCGTTTTTGTCATCATTGTCATCGTCATCGTCATCATCATTATCATTATCCATGTTAACTACGCAGTGTGAAGGTCTGTAACGATCCGCCAATGGACAACGATCGCTCGTACATTTTTTCTCCTTCGTACAAAAAGTACCACGATTTTTTTTGTATAATGCAAAAATAACGGTCGACAGTATCGTCAGAACTATGACACCGAGCAGAACGAGAAATGCTGTCCATCTTGTCGACATATCGTCGGTTTCCGATTTATGAGTGTCCTGGTGAACATCAGCCGATTCTCTGCTCGCACTATTACCCAAATTCAATTATGTTTTCAAATGAAATCAAATTTATTCTAAGATTTGTTTTACAAATTATTAATTCATCACTTAGATTAAATTGACGGTTTACAAACACCTAGAGAGGTCAAAAAATTCAATTGTTCAACATTTTTTCAATTCGATTGTGTTAATTGTGTTTTCTCAAAAATTTCCCAGAATCGATGATATATTAAAGCTGTGACTAATTTTGACTGAAGCTGTGGAATGATTTTTTTTATTTATTTATTAGAAACAGTTATTGAGTATTCATTTAACTTTTGCTTACAAATTGGCATGTACTCTTGCTGGATTTACGGAACCAAAAGGATAATACTGAAGCGCATTGACGTTTTGAGACGTTTTCATCACGTCAACTGGCTTCGCAACATGCATTTTTTTCTTCATTTTTTGGGGAACTGAGTTCGCCTCAGTCGCTACCTTTTTAGAACTTTTTAAAAAATCATCAAAGTATCGAACGAATCTTCGACTTTTTCTCACGTATTTTGCCAAATCTGGCCTCCCGAGATTTCGAAGTTCAGTCTCCATTGTTGTACGAGCCAACTGGTGGCTTCTCTCTGTAGAAATTACGTAAAAAGCTTAAAATAAATATTTCTAAAGAAAAAAAAATACAGAGGCTTCCAAATTCGTAAAAAAAAAATTCCATACAACACAATACACGAAATGCTAATTGTTACTTATAAATAATTTCATTATAAAGTAGACCCAGATATGGAGAAAAATTCTTTGTTTGATTTTATAAGTTTTTTGGAGCAACAGTTTACGTGGCAAATGATGGCTCCAATCTTCAAGTTTATCATAACAGTTATCTCGATTGAAAAACGGTATTTCCAAGTGACGTCGAAGTATCGAATCGTTGTTTAGTGATATTTTCGTATCCGATTGTAAATATTCTTCTGGCAATAACGGTGTCTTCAAATTTATCCTTTCCAACAGTTTCAGACATTCTATCGGACTTAATTTGTTTGACAGATATGTAAGTTCCACTGCACCGAAATTTCCTTCACTCACGACTATCCATATTATCTATAAAAATAAGTACATTTTGGAAAAAAAAACCTGTTGAAATTTGGCGTCAATTTTCTTGAAAAAATGACGACTCTTGATTACTAATTAAATGTCAAACGTCAAACCAAATAATTGAAATTTGAAGAAAAATATTTCAAATACAGTTGGAATAAAATCATTTTAACGCGGAAACCGTCAGCAATTGGTACGCGGTCGCTATCGGTATGTGGCTCTGACAATCATCAAAATTAACCAGCCTTGAGTGCGGTCTACACTTGGTGGGTGACCGCTGAACCATGCACCGGCCCGCGTATCAATCACATTAGCAGGAAGTAGTTATTCACAGTTTCTCATAGTGCTAATTAATTGAAATTGAGTAAAAATGAAGTTGTCTTTATCGACCTCATTTTCCACGGTTCGTCTTTGCCCAAATGGAAACGCGATACAGAAGTGTATTAAAAAACAACAACTATGGGCCACTCTCTGGAGGTGTTGAAGAAACAGGAACAAGAACAGTAAAGTGAATAAAAAAGTGAGGTTATCGATCAATTTAGATTTTAAAAACAAATGTAATATTATCGATAAAGCGTTAGTGCACATGCCTAAAAAAAAATACTTTCGAAAAAAGACTATTTTTTATTAGAAAATGTGTGACCATGAATAAGTGTAGCCTACAAAAAATAAATCAAGCATTAAATCCAGGCTGGTTAACATCGTTAAAAAATCTCTTAAAAGTTTTGAAAAAATTCTTACCTTTGTGAAAAATATGACAAGTATATTAAAATTATGAACAAATTTCATCGCATAAATATAACGCAAAAAATCGAGCCAAGACACTCATCGACATCGCTGCTGTCATAAAATCAGGGCATGACGAGATAGACAGTTGAGAATCTAAGTATCTCTACAAAAATGTCATTATTTTTTATTGGTATTTGATAAGTCTATGTGGGTGTAGCAATTAACCTATTGTGGTTAAATAATTAAAAAATTAAAACACATTTTCGATTTATATATTTGAGTTTTTAGGACTCTTTTATAGGGACGATACTTTCAAAGTATGGCCTACCGAACGAAAAATTGTCTCTTCACAACGAAGAGTCAAACCGTGAGGATGAGCCACGACTGACATGAAAAAAGGCTTGAAATGCTCGATAATCGTTCTCGTATCTTTGATGGCTTTTGAGAGAGTAATTAGTAGCCTTACGAAACAATTTTATTATGATTTCATCTCGACTCCACTCTTCAAAAAAGTGTTATTTTTAGATTGTGTCGATCTTTTGTCATAAAACTTCTCATTCTTATTTTTTACAAAGCTCCCTAAAGGTCACTTTGTGCAATTGCAGTTAATCAGTGCCGAAAATGAAGACGATCTTGCCTGGGAAAAAATCAATAAACTTCTCCTTCGATATCCTCGTAGGGTTGCAACTGAAAATCAAAATTCAAATGATTTCAACAAAAAGGAACTCGAATCGAAATTGAGCAATCTTTTGGAATTCCGACGTCGAGATTCGCCCTTTGTACGGTTAGTTTTCATTAAAAATTCCCAATTTACATAAGACACGTTTTGTTTATTTTCTCCGGTTCACTAAATAATTCATAAATTAAAGCATTCCAGAATTTTGAACGTGCTTTCGTTTACAAACATCATAATTTCGCATTCACTGTGAATTGACGAATATAGTTATCAAAATACAACACATTATTTTCTTGCCTTCCATAAATAAATAATTACACACTTTTCATAATAATTTCGCACCAAGTTTGATCTTGCTGGACATACAAATAAATATTTTTTTTCATTCGAATATCAAAAATGGTTGCAACGAGCACCATTTTTCTATTTTCAATTGATACAAGCAAATGACGAAAAAAATTGAAAATAAAAAAAAAAGCATTTTGTTTTTTATGCAATTTAGTTTATTTCATGGGGTTCAAATTTTTTCACTGATCTCAGTGACTCTTCGGTTTGTCAATTTGCCATTGACCAAAACCACATTTTCGTATGAACCCTTTGGGTGGTACTTCTATCGAACGAATTTTGGGTTTTCTGGGGGTCAGAAATAAACTATTTTTTGGTTCTGAACCATCGGAACTTGAACTACTAATGACTCTGCATCTCTTTTTTCTGTATTTGAAACTTTCATCCTGGTCCGATTCTTCCTGAATCGTATCCATTATTTCATTGACCCGTGCTGATAACAGGTCTCCATTATGGTCTACGATTAAGGTCTCCTCGGAATCTCCACCTGTATTCTCGTCCGACGAGTTCAATATTTTTTCTTCGACTTCCGAAAAACTGCTACAAGATATTTCGATCTCATGCATTTCCGGCGATACTTTTTCTCGATGATGTTCTACCGATTCAGCGTCAACTGCTTGGCTCGGCAGAGCCGTTTTTTGCGATATTTTTTCATTGATCGCTGCAGACCTCGATCGACGAACTTTGTAAAATTTCTTTTCTTTTTTTTTACGTATCAGGTCTTTTGAATCACAATTCGATGTCGATTTCTCAATGAAATCTGTGGTTGCAGATCGTAAGGCTAACTCATCGAAATTATTCGCTTTTTTCCTTTTTCTGTGAGATTGTTCAAAGAAATTATTTTGCAATGAATCGGCAGTGAAGTGATTATTGATTTCGTCGATCGGCAAAGTTTTTGATTCACGAACTTCGTAACATTCGCTGTTTTCTTCCTGGATCAGGTTTTCGGAAACAATTTCTTCGTGGTCAACATTACAAATCGATAATTCAACGAATTCTTTGGCTGAAGATTGTAAGGCTAACTGATCAAAATTATTCGCTCTTCTTCTCCTCCTTGTTCTTCGTCTGTACGGTTGTTTCGCAATATTATTTTCCGATGAATCGTCAGTGATGTCGTTGACGATTTGAACAATCGACGAAGACTGCGATCCATAAACATTGTAACATTCGCTTTCTTTTTTCTGGATCAGATTTTTAGAATCAATTTTTTCTGGCTCATAATTTGACAGTGATTTCTCAATGAAATCTCCGGCTGCAGATCGCAAAGCAAACTGATCAAAATTATTCGCTCTTCTTCTTTTTCTGTACGATTGTTTTGTGAAATTATTTTCCGATGAACCTGCGATAACGTCATTGGTGATTTCGACGATTGGCAAAGTTTTCGTGAGACCTGAAGAGGGCAGTAATTTAGGAATGTCGTCGGATTTTCCTGATGTTCTTTGTGTCTGTGACATTTTAACATTGTTTTTTTTAGCCGCAGATTTTCTATGTTGATCGACTGTTTTACGAGAATGAAAAAACTTTTGTTCCGATGTGTAATCTGTAGATCTATTGACTTTTGCACTTTTGTAGTTTTCCTGAGCCAATGATTCTTTATATTGCCGATAAAGATCGTCAAACAATTCGTTTTTTTTGTTATCGTACGTATCTGTTTCACAATGAATAGATTTTATGGGAGACGGTAGACGAGGAATGTAATCTCCTTCGTCCGAGTCCCACTGGGATGGGTGGATTTCATCGGACGACGACACCAAATCGTAAACTGTTGTCCTACATCCCCCGAGGCGTCTGTGAATTGTCGTCATTTTGCAAGGAGGTGATTGTCGTTGTTTCCTGATAGTTCTCCTCCCTCTATTGACTTTTTTCTTATTCCCTGAGAGATACATTGAATTTCAAAAGCAACAGCTATCACAATTTTTCAAAACAAAAACAATGATTGCAAAATGACGGTCTTCTCGAGTTGTCTTTCAATATTTAAGAATCATATTTTGGTTTAAGAACTTGAATAATACAATACTTAATCATTTTAATAATTATACTTAATTTTATACAGCCTAGTTGTTGACGGAAAAATTGAAATCTACAAAATTTTAAAATTTTAACAAATTCACAAAAATTACTGTAACTTTTTTTCCATTCGATGCTGGGACCCCAGCCACCGCTCATTCTCTTCATTGTGGAGTTATCTTCAAATTTGTAATTAGTATTTTCCATTTACAGTCTTTTTTTAATAACACGAGAAATTTTAAAGTAAAAAAAATGATAAAAAATTGAATTTTTCGCTTGGCCTTTCCTGAATAAATAATTCATCGGAATGTAATACGGCCTACAACCTATTCTGATTCATGGGCTACATTCCTGTGAAAGATTTATCAAAATTGATTTAGTGGTTTTCACGTGAAAAGCGGCCAAACACTATTTTGCAGTTGAGTTTTATATTTAGAGAGAAGATAGAGATAAAGAAGAGAAGAGATATAATTTCTATCGATCGATTAGGTTTTAAATCTTTAATCGTTCTATTTGTGCAACCAATATGAAAAAAAGAAGATTCATACCTTCAGGCTTGTTTCTAATTTCCATCATCGATTGCTGATTTCTGATATGCCAAAGAGTCGAACCTATTTTCCATTTATGGAAGCGATTTTTTGATTTGCTTGTTACAGAATATGTTTTGTGGTGAGTACCCACATCTATAAGAATATCCCAACCCAAAACGGTTATTAGATTACAAAAGCCGGGATTCACGAAAAAACGTATGAATCAGAAATTAATAAAAATGTGGACGCGTTGCCAACAAATCAATGGGAAGAACTTAAACTACGACTTCAAAATAATTCAATTGTGTAAGATTTTTTTTTTCTTTTTTTAAATAAATAGTGTACATAAAGAAATTACTACCATAATTGCATGCAATCTCATCGTCCAAGACAATGATCTGGGGATCTTCATCGTCTGATTCAATATCCTTTTTTTTTTGTGAACTCGGATCCGGTACACGTGGAAGAGGTTCGTCAAAAATGGATTTCAAATCGTCGACGACTGTCAATTGATCTCGAACAACTTCACATGGCCTTTCCTGGTTCTCCCATGGATACATCACATCATTATTCTCATCAAAATTGTGCCCAACAGTCGATTCGTTTTCTTTGACTTCTCGTTGTGGAACCTTTTCATTGTTTTTTTCAAATTCAACAGAATTTCTTGTAGTTTTTAGTTCCTGGGTTTTTAGTGAATCATCACATTCCTTCATAGTTTGCCAGTGTTTTTCGTCCTCGCTCGAAGTTTCGATTTTTCGTTTTACGATTTGTTTTCTCTTGCGAATTGTTACATTTCTTCTCGTTGTTTTTTTCTCGTCCGGGGTTCCCGAGCCATTACGATGACGACTTCTCATTTCGTATCTCGAATATCGAGAACGCTCCGAAGACGGATTTGAATATTTGTTTGCCTCGTTGACATTTTTTTGCAAGGACGTTGTGTTGATTGTCGATGCTGATGGCACTGACAATGACAATGGTCCAGATCTTATCGGAGTACTTGCACTGTTGGTTTCATAAAAATGACGGGAGCTCATTTTGACACTGGGAAACTAATTTCGTGAACTTTTTTGTATTTTTACTTCAACTTAAATAATTTTTTTTTTTTTAATCTTTTGTTTTTGTTTGTGGCTCTTATATTCATTGAAAATGAATTCCTTTTCAACAACGAAAACTTTCGTTTGATACTTCTAAATTAATTGAAACGTTATTCGAACGTTTCAAATGATTGGAAAAATATTTGCTCAGCAAAATCACGTCTTCCTCATTTAACTGCTTGACTATTACTTACGATCAGTCAATGTTTTCAAAGACTTTTCGAACTTTTTTTTTTGTTTCTCCAAAGCAAAAGGAAGTCATTGTACTGTTCATCGTACTAATATCGATCTCTTTCAATCCGAATGATAAATACAAGGTGAACATGATTCTCGGATATTTTCGGAAACATCGATCCGAATGGGGGAATGAATGGTTGAATTTGTTTCAGAAATTTCGTTCATATCTCTATATATCTCTATATATATAAAACTCAACTGCAAAATTGTGTTTGGCCGCGTTTCACGCGAAAACGACTAAACCAATTTTGATAAATCTTTCACAGGAATGAAGCCCATGAATCAGAATAGGTTGTAGGCCGTATTACATTCCGATAAATTATTTATTCAGGAAAGGCCAAGCGAAAAATTCAATTTTTCATCATTTTTTTTACTTTAAAATTTCTCGTGTTATTAAAAAAAGACTATAAATTGAAAACACTAACTACAAATTTGAAGATAACTCCACAATGAAGAGAATGAGCGGTAGCTGGGGTCCCAGCATCGAATGGAAAAAAAGTTACAGTAATTTTCGTGAATTTGTTAAAATTTTAAAATTTTGTAGATTTCAATTTTTTATTAGCAATTTTTTAGTCATAGCGGGCGAAGCCCGCAGGCACAGCTAGTGGCAAATAAATTTTGGAATTGTGATTTCATGCAACAATAAAAGAAGCCCATGACTGATACAGTAAATAAATAATAATATTATTTTCCAAAATTAATTTGAATATAGAAAATGTTATTATTTATTGAATTACAGTTATGATCCAGTGGACAAACAAGACCAAGAAAATGCCGCTGACGATACCGAGGAAGTCGTCAGTGTCAGAACAAAAGAGGAAAAAACAACAATGAAATCCCCAACGAAGTCTAAACGCAAACACAAGCAATTAATTGAAAAGATACGACAAAAATTGCCCGATAGTAATTCGACTCTTTGACCCTTTAATGGTTACTGGGAAATACGTTCGTTCGTCATAAATCAATTAAAATATTGACACATTTATTTGCTTTCAAACAATCAATAATGCGATTAAATATATAGAATGATACGTGAAAAAAGTATATAAATTTTAAGAAAAGGGATATCTTAAATATCAGCAAAAAAATTGATTAGTACGTGAAAAAAATCTTTCTTCAAATTATTATTTTTTTTTTAAATTCTACAGAAAACACAAAGCTCACGATATCTCTTCCCGTGGCCATGATTATTTTCGGGAGTACAGTCATCGTCACTTGTTGCTGTGCCCTCTACGTGCGAAATCGGCTGGTCGCTTGTATTCATAAATTGTTTGGAAAGAAGAAGCATAAGAGGTGATAATGGCGAAATTATATTGTAAAAAAAAAAAACAGTAATCACGATCATTTAAAATGGCAAATCGTAATCATAAAATCAGTAAAACGTTGTTCAGGGACACCGAACGGGGAAGATCGATACCCAGGTCTCGAAAAAAGTCAATATCATCGAGGAAAGCGAGAGCCAGATCTTTATCACAGGATGTCAAAAATATTACCGTCCAGAAAAGCAACACGACAATAACGACCAACGAAAACGACGAACCTTCGACCACAGGCTGTTACACGTGTTGCAAAAAAAAGAAAAAACGTGCAAACAGAAATAAAAAATAATAAATCACCTATTTTATTTATTTGCCAGCAAAACAACGCACGAACTTCACAGCACGGTATGTACAGTTTTTAAAATTGTCTTTCAAAGTTCTGAGGTTAAATTACGAAATTAATTTCTTTTTTAATATGGCTCACCACTTAACGATCTTATTGCGCCACCATGAACCACTTTACGACTTCCAAGAGATTTATAAAAAAAAATCAATTTATTTGACTCGCGGGAGCTAACTCAGGAGATAGATCCATAGCTGGTAGAGTTTGACCATCGAAGTCTTTAAATCGTGGTAGGATTTCATTGTTTTGGTGGTAGAAATTTGCTAGGCTAGAGTTTATCTGGTAGGGATTTCGTCTGGCAGGGTTTTTTGTGGCAGTTTTGTGAGGGTGTCAGAATTTTAATTGCGCTTTAATCATAATGTTTTTAATTGACAATTCAAACACAACGAATATTTCTAATTATATATATTCAAAAACACTATACAAAAAAATTAATCGATATACAAGTGTAACTACATGTTTAATCAAAAATTCTGATTGGACATAATGGAAAATTATTGCACAAGTTTAACAATAGTGATCCCGTACTTATTATTGACGTGATAACGAAAGTCACATACAACATTAGCGAAAAAAATATCTCTGACTGCGATTGGATACCTGAAAATTAAGTGCCATTCGCACCGCCGTTAGTACCGCACATCTCCGACAGCGTACAGTGTGTACGCCACAGTTGGAAAAATGTTGTCCCCTGCGGTTATTTCGCGTGAGTTTTATACTATTAAACAGAAATTCGTAAAGTGAATTACTAAAATTGTAAAAATCTTTTAAACCCAGGTAGTGTTTTAAAATTCATAATTCACTTCACGTCAGAATATTTCGAAATTCATAACCTCAAAACACTATTCACATTCATTCGAAATTGCTCAAAAATAAAGCATTAGAAATTGTCATTCAACCGCGATATATAACATGTCACAAAATTACATAATCTTTAAATTCGCATTCAATACGTCGAAGCAAAAACCGTAGCCTACTACGACGGAAAAGATCGATCTATTTTTATACCCATTCGACATAACCTTAAAGTGCAATTAGTGGAATGAGAAGTTTGTAAAAAATACTTCGAAACACAACCTGTGCTAACAAGATGACAATTTACAGTAATCTCCACACTGTACAGAAAATTCAGGTTGAAATCATTGTGAAAACATAAGCTATTACTTGCCTTGAATCAATGACTAATTCACTGTTTTGACAGTAGAGGAATTCCAATTTTTGTATTGTTACAAATTTACGAAATCTCTGAGTACAATATTTCCACTGTGCTAAGAAACTGCATTAGTTTTTCAATCAAATTATTCGAAACGAAACTTTTAAGGTAGTTGTCCCTTTCCGTTGAAAAGTTAACTTACAAGTTCAACACATAAAAGCTTGCATAAAAATTGCAAAATGTCCTGATTATGGTGAATGCTGTTATTTTGAAAATGAAAGATTACGTACGTAATCTTCCCCCTTGTGGTTCCCCCTATGATTGAGATGATATTCATTAGTTGATTAATTAATAAACAGGCAATGTACAGCAAGGCCTCCGTACTTTGGTACGAAGCAATGGAGGTGCAATCGCCCCAATGTGTGGACCACTACGAGGAATGGCAACGGAAGTTAAGGCACAAACTCCCCTTGAACCAACACCAGCAAACGTAGAAAAAATACCTTACAGTCCATTTCAAAATACTAACAATATGGTTGAATATGCGCTTGCAAGAGCAGATGATCTTTTGAATTGGGGACGTAAAGGTTCCATATGGCCGTTGACCTTTGGTCTTGCTTGTTGCGCTGTCGAGATGATGCACATTGCTGCGCCTCGTTATGATATGGATCGATACGGGGTAGTCTTTCGTGCTTCACCGCGTCAGGCTGATGTTATCATTGTTGCTGGAACTCTGACAAACAAAATGGCACCTGCGTTACGTAAAGTTTATGATCAAATGCCTGACCCAAAATGGGTTATTTCTATGGGTAGTTGTGCCAATGGAGGAGGCTACTATCATTACAGTTATTCAGTTGTCCGAGGATGCGACAGAATTATACCCGTGGACATTTATGTACCAGGTTAGATGGAATCCTAAATTTATTTACCCTACGAATTTTTTTCGTACATATTAAATCTGCAATTTGAACTGGAAGGGCTCTCCCAGTTCCATGAGTCCGAAAGAGATTATTACAGCATATCAATTTTGGCAATGTGGTAATTTAAAAATGATAAAAATTCTCACTTTTTGTTAATCGCTGAGTGCCGAAATTTCAATGGGAAAAAAATATTGACAAGAATGTATGTGAAAATCATTTCTCAACTATTGATACTGCAACAAATTTATAAAATCGATTTTATTATCCTGCGGGCTCTTTTATGAAATGAAGTCAGTTTTCGAGAAAATACTCTTTGAAACTTGTTTACGGTGTTCATGGGAGCTTTTCAATGATTTTTTTTTTTTTATAATCTCAAAAGTATAAACTAATAACAATAATAAATCCTGTAAAAGGGAACTGATTTTTTGAGAGTTTTAGAGTCGGAAAATCCGTGAAAGAAATGAAGTAAAAAATAGTAATAAATTCGAAACAATAAAAATGAAATACAATCCATGACGATTATTTGTGATTTCATATTTTAAAAAACTTAAAGATTACGTTCGCAACTATTTCCAGGTTGTCCCCCAACCGCGGAAGCATTGATGTATGGAGTTCTGCAACTGCAGAAAAAGATAAAACGCATGCAAACCGCACAGGTGTGGTACAGGAAGTAAAAAACCAATGATAACGTAACAATGCTCGTGCAACAATTGAGCACAGAGTGTTGGGAGAAGAATAAATACATGCATAAAGAATCCGCGTCGTAGTCGTATATAGTCACCGACGAAAAAAGGCTGCAACGAGTTTTGCGTCGCGGCGATAAAAATTTTCGGATTTGTATACCATTAAATTATCGCTTCGAAAGAAAGGAAAAAAAAGTGAAAATATTGTACAGTGATCGATTTCGTTAGGGGATTCCTAAAAATAATGTTCTCGTCGATGAATAAAAAAAAACTAGATAATAAAGTATAACAAGACGTCGTGTCTGTACCATTTTTTTTCCACTTTCTCTAGTATCTTAAAAAATACATTACATTTGTGATAAAACAGCCTGTACAAGATCGTTTAATCGATAGACTTTTTTCGCACTCTCGTCAAATATCATTTCTGTCTCTTTTACACATTCATACATACAAATCACTCTAACGGAATTCAGCGCATCGAAGTGTTGCTATTATTTTTTGTCTTTGTTTTTTTTTGTTTTGTTTTTCTAATTTAAGTAACATTAGGTTTTCCGAAGACGCTCGTCATACAGCCGGAACTATCATTCGTCCTAGAAATTTCGTCCAGTGTTCCAGATCAAAATACAGCACACCATTTTTGTCTTGAACACTGTAAATTTCTAGGGTTAATTCTAAGGGAACTTGAAAAGTTTTTCCAGGGTGGCAGGGTATCTTTTGAAAACGTATTCCAAACCGTGGGAGTTAACTTCTGAGGCTTAATGCAAATTTTCAGTTCATCTTGATTTAAAACAAGGTTTTCTGGAGTAATAGTTCAATCATTGAAGCAAAATGAAGTTTTCATTGCGTTAGACCTTGTCTCGATTGTGTACCAAAATTTTATTCTCGTATAAAAAGTGATGAATCTCATCGCAATGTTACTTTTTGTTGCCCTCGATAGCTCTACGGATAAAGAACTTTGTTCGAAAAATAAATAAATTGCCGCTTACATAATTGGGCGTTGATTTAGTTTCGATTTATAAATATGATAACATACACGGATATAAAAATGGAAAAAAAACATACGGAAGTAACGTGAGGAGGATACATTTAAAAGTAAAGGACGTACAGATTTGTTGTATTGAGAAAATCTACGTGACGTTTGTTCTCATTATGCAAATAAGAACCATAAAGCACAAAAGATAATTCTTTTAAGAAATAAAATACATATATACTCTTCTATGCAGACTTCAAGGAAAAGAAAAGCTTTGACGCGAGTGAATTCCGGCTTCACACGAATTACTATTATGGCCGATTGTTCGAGTACAATTCGACAAAAAATAAACACACATCAACGGTCGCTTCGTTCACGAAATTACCATTAATTTTCGGACGCTAATTCCCCAACCATCAATTGAATTATTTACAAGACGCTGCGGTAACTCGATAGCGCCGTTAATTCAAAAAAGACATGAAAGGGCTACTGTTTTCTTTTTTTTTGTGCACGATATATGTTTTTTATATTGTTTTTTTTTTCATCGAACGCGCTCGAGATACCGCGAGCGCTAAGGCCCCTGTGACGCCACATAACACGCGTCAGGCTTTACCGTTTTTCTTCTTCATGTTCACACATTTGTTCCATTGATCATAGAGAATAATCGAAATTATAGCTCAAAAATGTTTCTGAGCGCTGCAGCAACCCGCCTCAAGTCTATCGGGGTAGAGAAAGAGAGATGATTTACACTGCACACATTATTCACAATATTTATCTAAATTACAAAAACAATACGTAATTTTCATTCATACGATATCTCTCTTTCTCCAACGACAATTTTTTTGTTCATAAGCTTTATAGTTTCTCTTATTGTTATTTCTTTTTTTTTTGGTCAACCAATTTCACGAACTAAGTAGTAAAATCCATTGACAAAATAATTCGCTTGATCAAGACACATCGAACGATACTCATAAATCTTTTAAATCGTCAAAATTTAGTACGTTTTCAACGCGAAGGATTCACTGTTAAATTACGAAAACAAAAATGTTGAGATAGTACGGATGCAAAGTTAATTCATGTGGGAGACAATTTCTGAGCCCTGTTTACAATGAAACATAAGATCGAAGTCGCTCATAAAAACTGTACATCACTTGTAAACACTCTGGACACACCTTTAGAGAAAAAGGTGTACCGTTTCTTTCTCTCGAAATATAAAATATGTCCAAAAAACGTGTTTGCGGTTTTTATCTATCTCCCTCACTCACGCAACAGATAGATCGCCTTCAGAGCATTTTTTAAAGAAATTTGTTCCGCGTATGCATCTGATGCAATTGACCGGAATCGAATGTGAAAAAATGGATGAATTCCGATTTTTAGTAAAAACGTCGCTCACTCGCCGTGCATTATACAGTTTAATGTTATTTTAGGTCTCGCGCGGACAGACAGAAAAAATAACGGCTTAGTTGGAAACACCGGGTCTGAAAGATCTCTGCAACTTTCGACTCAAATCATCTTCACGATGAATCAATATATTTTGATGTTATTTTCACAGAGAAAGTGTGAACATTTTAGCGTTAACGTAAGAAAAAAAAGAATAAGTTGTCTCATAGATTTGAGATTGGAAAATTTTTTCACAAAATTGAAATACTCGAGTGAAAATCTCTATTTGGGTCAGGGAGAGCCGTATCTGTACATGACGAATTAAATCAATCAACACTGATGATTGAAATCTTATAAAAAAAATTAAAAAAAAAAAAACAACAAGCATGTAGTACAGTTTTTTTGATTGACTGTGAATTTTCCACACACCCTTGATGTTAATGACCGTTGAAGATTAGCGAAAACGAATTTTTCCAAAATTCGGTTTCCAATGAAAACTCAATTGAAAGAGAAGTGACATTAATTTCTTGCATGCAGAAACTTCGATTGGCACATTTTTAATAGCACATTTACCCTTATCATTTGCACTTTTTTTCTTTCTAATTTATTTATTATTAAAAAATGACCTGCTGTTAAAAATCTGCCAATGAAATAATTTTTGTGGTTTTTTTTTTTAATTTCATGTCGCAGCCCCGATGACGGTACTGAATTGTTTACATATTCAGAACTAAGACTGGATTCCTGCTCCGAACAAAAACACTGATTCCTTTTTAAATGTTCATCTCTCAGCGATCAAAGCTGCTTTGCATTAGATTTCGAAAAGATTTTTTTCCCTTTCTCTCTTTCACTCTCTCACTCTCTCACTCTCTCTCTCTCTCTCTCTCTCTCCGTCATTTGCTGAAGCTTCTCGTTAATTCGGTCGGATAAACATCGTGTAATAATCGAAAATACGATGAAGTCATTTTTGAAAATGCGCTTCACACTTTGTCCCGATTAATCAGTAGCGGTGGAAAACTTGCCGGATAGTTCCGAAATGAACGAAAAATCGGTTCATCAGCTCGCGATTACAGCGAAGCAATTTCTTTGATTTCTTGATTCCTTGACACTGAGGAATTTTTTAGGGCCTCGAGTCCTCTCAACATGTTATAACCAGACGCGTTATAAGATAGCCTGTGATGTCGATGGTGGCGGATTGCTTGGTAACGCCGGTATCGGACCGTCCGTCCATTGGATCAATGCGTGCTCAACCATTTGCGTACTTTGAAAGTGATCTTTCAGGAGAGTTTGCGAGAAATTACAGTGCATCTGGTACGCTTCACTCTCACGATTTGGATCACCACATATTCTGTACAGATCTGTCAATTCCCGAGCAAAATTCGTTTCACAAATTAATCAAGTATAAATGTAAATAAATGAAGAATAAATTATTTAAATAAATGACTTTTCGAAACTTTGTATAATATCTTTGTCTTTCTCTATTGAAAACGAATGAAAAAATTATTTGATTATTTATGATTCATTCATTTATTATGATATTTTGATTATGGAATTTCAAAAAATATAATAATTTGACTTCAGTTCGACAGAGAAAAACGTGTACAATTTTTTATCGTTATTTTCAATTGGGAATCATAGGAAATAATAATAAAGCCTCAAGTGCAGGAATAACTGAATTACCTTTGAGAATTGCCGATGCCCAGAGCTGCACGTGAACGTCTGGTATTTTAGATGCGAGTTGCATCGCCGGGGTCACCATATTCATAGACTCTCGACTATTGCCTAACGAGAGAAATATGTGGCCCAAAAGAACGAGACTACACGACGTGAGCCTGTTAAGGTCCTCGGAATTGGCCATTTTGAGAGTTTCTCTGAGATATCGTCTGATGGAAAAAAATGGAAGTTTATAATGTATTTTTTCCACGCAAAGTTTCATTATAGACTTTTTCAACGTATTAAGACCGAAAATTTTGCTAACAGCTAAACGAAATTCTAATAACGCGTGATTATCAAAGCACTGGAAAATATCAAAATGTCCAAATACGGTAAACGCGCTTACGGTTTCATTTTCCTGATCCGTAAAATTCGATCCGTAAAATCCGTAAAAAACGATAACAACTAATGTGGATTAACCGAAAAAGCATGTTGGGGCCAGAATAAAAAGACACCATGCGAATGTTAAAGATTGAAAAAGAATGTTGAAATGAAATTGAAGTGGAAAATTATAGAAACCCGAAAAGACTCAAATTTTAAAAAATGGGAGAATTTTATCGTCACGATTGCGGTGCAAATACACTCTACAGTTTCCAAGTAACGGTATTTCTTACTTTGCCTCGTTGTATCGCGCACCAAAAAATGCTTGAAGACCTTGAACGTAATATGCAGCCGCCCTCAACGAATGTGAGTGCGATGGTAAGGACTCGGGATTTATTCTTTCGAGAAGGGCACCCAATTCGGCGTCCCTCTTCGTTCTCAGGTACACAATCGCTAGATTCAAATTGGCAAAAGTCCAAAGTTCTCTCTCCTGGGATGTCTAAAGGAAAATATAGATTTTAAATATTTAAATGCATATATATCGATGAAAAGTAAAAAAAAAAAAAAATAGTAAGGAATGCAGAGTATTACTCTGAGGGCAGCCGTGAATTGAGCCTCAGCAGCTTCCATACAATTCATCGACATCGCGTAGAGACCGAGAAGAGCGTGTAACTGTGGCCTGTGACCTTGCAAGAGTCTCGATTGTCGTCTACACAATTGACAAGCCTGCGATATTTCGGCCAATGCGACACTCTTGTTTCCCATTACTAGTCTGCACATGACGATGTGCTCGAGAAGCATTAATTGAAATACCGACAGTATTGGTTTATTGTCGACGACTGAAAATGAAAAAAATCAAATCATTAATTTTTTATTCAAACATTTTTTCACAGTTCCTTCAGAGATTTTTATGTTTTCTATAAATACATGGTGATGCAAAAGCACGTAAATATTTTTTATTTCAAAGCAAAAAAATTTAATGAAAAAAAAAAAAAAATCATTCCAAAGAAAAGAAATCCCTCCAAAAAAAATTTCAGAGCCCAAGTTTCAAGCCCCCAGAGACAAAGTTTGTTTTTTTTTGTCACGTGTATGAAATGATTTTTTTTTGTTAGTGTGTACACTCGAAATCGACCGCGGAAAGAAATTCGCAAAAAAAAACTGGTTTATCCATCCATTGATCTTTTTAGTATAAAAGGAATTGTTGAAGCTGTGCCTATTTTTAGGAATTTTGTATGTGTATGTAAACCATTAATAGAAAAAAGTAATAAAAAATACTTACTCTTTAATCTTGCTATTTGTGTGAGAGCTTTGTCCGTATACTTTTGTGCTTTCTCCATGTATCCAGCTTGCATCGAGTGCATTACGGTTACTAGATAAACTAAAACGTACAAATGTTCCTTTGGCATCCATATAAACATATCACCGATATTTGAACCCGTAACAACTTCGTCAGACGGCCAATTCGGTGACATAATCGTCTGTATACTTTGTTGCAATTGTTTCAAGCACGGTTTAACGCTTTTGACCTGTCCAGCCATTAGAAAATGACAAACTTGAAGTACGAGGAAATAAACTTTGAGATATTCCTTTTGATGGGGATTTCCCTGCCAATTCTCGACGTGATGACTTGCCGAATTGAGCAACGAGTGAACCTCGCTGAATTTTTTATCGATCAGCAGTAGCATACAACGGCTTAATAGAAACAACACCCGTGTGTAGCTCGCGTTACTTATGTGAGAATAATCAACACCAACAGCTAGCAAACTGCTCGCTGCTACGAAATCCTTTTCAGACGCATGAATTTGCTGTAAAATAATTCATAGCAATTATTATAAAAATTCGAATAATTTATCATACATTATTTCTGGCAAAAATGTGAATGTATTATTCAAAAATCTATGGTACAAAATTAATGATTGAAAATATTCATTGATCGATATTCATTGATTGTTTATTTGTAATTTATTATATTTTATAGTTTTTAAGTTTCTATTATTGGAACGGAGAGAAGAATCTTTTTGTACTTAATAGTTTTTCAAATTATTAATTCATCTAAGTCTTTCTTGCAGATTGAGTTTGCAAGTCCCTGAATATAAATTGTCCGATTATCATAACCATACTACATATAAATATTGGGCTCTGCTAAAAGGAAAAAAATCATTTCGTTGCTTTCCAACAATACAAACTTCGACATAATATATTACGAATTAACAAAAATCTTACCGCCAGTTGAAAAATAAGCCTGCAGTGCCAGTAAACATTGTGCTGCGAAAGTTCAATAGCCCTTCGTAATATTGGTTTACTCAAATTGGGTTGCTGTTGTTGTTCATAAAGTTCTGCTGCAACGCTTGCCGCCTCGAATTTTACATCATCAAAGGTATTTATATTCTGACTGAGTCTCCACTGCAATTAAGAATAATTAATTATTTTGCAATAGTGAAACATTTTATTTCTTAATAGGATATTGTGTTTGATAAGCTTTTAATGTCAACATTTTAAATAACTTTATCTTTTGGTTTTAGAAAAGATCGATAGTTTTCCATTATCTGATTATATTTTATTATTCTCTGTTATGGATTCTCAAACAAAACAATGCATCCAAGCAAACTTTATATTCTAATAAATAAAATCAAGTATACAAAAACAGGAGTCTCCTTTTATGACATCTAAAACCTCATAAAACCTTGAATAAATTTATTCGTCTATAATATTAATAAACTAAATATAAAACAAAAATACATTAGCATAAACTATAAAAGTAGTAATTCATTACGATGTTTGAGCTTTGACCCAAATTATGTGGTACAATCTGTTAAGTAAATAGAAAGTTAATATGAAAATTATTTTCAAAAAATGCGTTTTGATTATTGAAAATTCCACCAAAAAAGAGAGTAAAAAATGAATATCATCAGGGAAATGTTTGAAAATTTTTTGAATGTTTTTATACATTTACTTGCAATCGAATCATTGAATGTAGAATAAATCCTCTTTCATGTATAAATTTATTCCTACAGGTTTATTTGGGTGTAATATTCAGAGTTGGAAGTGAAGAAAAGTAGAAAGTAGTTCAGTATTCAGATGTCAAAATATCACTGGAATTTCTCAAGGAAATAACTTGTTATAATGAAATATACAAATGAACTAAAAAAATTAAAGACACACCATGAATGTCTAAACTGAAGAAAATTGAACAATAATTGTAGAACTATGTTTTGAAAGAGAAATGTGTTCATAATAACATTTGTTAATATCAATCTGTGCAGTATGAGAATAATTGAAAGAAAGAAATTATAATTCGGAAATAATTATTTTTGAGAACTGAGGTACACGAACAGAGTATATAAACAACTCAATAAAGAGGTTGGAGTGAGATTAGATTTGAAAAAAACGTTTGTTATTGTTGGTGCAAAAACGCTGACAAAGAGGTTAGGAATTGATTCTCGTGATTCCGCGAAAGGGAGAAATAGTAAGAATTTTGCAAGAAAACGTTAACGAGACGAAATGACGGAAGGAAATAAAAATAATAAAATTAATTGACATTAGAGAAACAGGAAAAGGTAAAACTTACCGCTTGTTCGAGATGGGAACACGCCAACTCGATGTTTTTCGTGTGCATCAATAGAATATTACCGAGTTGTAGATGCGTCCGTGCTTCAACACGGGGCGGTGGTTTAAAGTTAAAAACGGCTTGTAAACACTGTATGCAAGATTTAATGTTAGGAGGACTCGAGGTACGAAAGTTTTCGGCTAATCCGAGCAGCGAGAGATACCAAGCGTCCTGCGAAGACGCCATTTTGACATTTCTATAGCTTGCAGCGAGATAGCGCGACCGGAGCCGGAGACGAGTGTTTTACTGCTACCGCCGCTCTCCGCGCGCCACCGCAACACTGTTGACTCGCCCCTCCCCACTACAAAACACGCTCGTTCGCCCCGCCGTTAACGCCTTTCGCACCCACGATCCTTTCGGCGTAGTAAAAAACAACAATGAAAACAAACGAAAAAAAATAAATAACAGAAAGTCTTGCCGGAAATCCCTAACCTTTGGGGATTCGTTCACTTTTCTCGTAAACTTCAACACTTAAACTACAAACACGATTATTACGCGAGACCTGCATTTATATATTCACGTAAATGTCACACAATCACCACATCTACGACTCGGTTCATACATACATGTATGTTTGTCAAATTTCTATTTCATCTGCTGCACGACTACAATCACACACTTTTCTATTGCGTAATACTTCAGTTTTATACTGCATCCAGACAGTGCTGCCAAATTCTTAAGCTCTCTCCGCTCTCTCCCTTGCCGCCGAAACGAAAGTATCCATACATGCGGGGGATGAAAGCCCGCGAATGTTTGAATCCCTATCAATGCACCGATAATATACTTGTGCGTAAAAAACCCGAGCCGCTTCTAGATGTGACATTGTTCAATGTTTTGATCACGAATTATCGATTGACAATTACTTTTCACTACAGATGTTACCACTGAAACATTGTTTCTACCAAAACACTGTCTTATGCGGCATTGCAATTCGGAAGAATTGCACAAAACGAGTGCAACAACACGCGTTATTAATCGCAAAAATATTGAAATATGAACAAAATATATATATTTTTTGTAAAATGTTCACTTTTACGAAAGTCAAAGTTTCCAACAATTTTTTAAGCAATTGCATTTGATATTTTTCGACTTTGACGAAACACACGAGACGGACAGGCGGACGAAATACGCTTCGGGTCAAATTGACCCGAGTGTATCAATGCAGTCGCCCAATTGAAGTCGTTCAGCGGAGGGTTAAAAATGAATGATGACGACTTTGACGATACGTGAACTCGGCGAACTTTGAAATGTATTTTTTGTTCCGAAAAGCGCGGGAATGTTAAAATATCGCCGCGAGCGTTTTCGCCAAAACGATACTTTTCTATTGCTCCGTCAAAGACGCAGGGGCGCTCAAATATTCCTGTCCTGTTACTCGTCGCGCTTGTCGCGCAAATTTTGTAACGAACACTCGAACAGTAGAGGTTCAGCCGCGATTCAGTAAATGTTCGAACACCGAACGTGACAGTGCCGGAATACGATGATTTCAAATACAATCGGAGTTTTAATCATATACATTCATCTTGTGTCACTATTTAGCTTAGCAGAGGAAAATATTACAGTCTCAAACGAAGATGAACATTTGGAAACAGCACTCACTAAATTGGTCAGAATGTTTTCTAAGCCCGGAGCTTTTGAGAAGGTAAAACGAAGTCACTTAGCGTTAAAAGAAATATCCCAACGACGATTTCAGTTTGAAAAAGTGATCTTTATCAGCCTTTTGTACTTGCGTATTCATTAAATTGTTTCCTGGTATTTATCAATGGCTGGAAAAACATTGGATGGGGTTTTCACCAAAATAATACAACGTTCTTGTTGTATTAAAAAAATAATCAAGTCGTTCGCAAAAAGTGATGATATTTGACAGTCGATTTCACCGTCGACAAATGTGGATATGTCTTATTAGAAACTGGAAGAAAATGATCATAAGTAAAATCACGTAAATCTCATATTAACAAACTCCATCAATACAAAATCAATAGTTTGGGCGAGTAATTGACTTCAAAACTACGATTAACGCAATGAAATTTCATTGAGCACACTGTGAATCGAGAATTTTTTTGAAAAAGGTAAATTCTATCCTTGGTGAAAATGCGATCGAGGAATCGTCGTCGTGTCCCGAAGGTGAAGAGGGTCTGGATTGCAGACGAGCGGAAGCCCGCCGATTGGTCGACTGTCCTCACGGTAAACAAACCTATCAATTGTTATTTTTTCACAAAAAAACATCGTAACTAAACATCGACACGGTTATCTGACATCGTGAATATTACAAAATGTATTTGGATCGTCGCTAGTGTAAATCCGTTGAACCACGAGAAAAAAACGAGTAGGAAAACAAATCGCGTTTCCTGTAATTATGAAAAACGCGGCGTGACTTTCCGCATTCGAGAGAGAATGATCGGCTGCACGTCCTTGACAGTTAGGCCACTCCCCGATAAATCCGTTTGTTGTGGGTGGCAATCAGGAATGTTTCATAGCATGTATATATATTTGAATTAATTAATCAGTTATGTATTGGTCTAATAATTGTCAATTAATAATAATGATATTAATGATACCAATAATAATTATTATTATTATTAAATACTTGTTATTGATATTTTCCGAGGTTGCTGTAAATAATTCGAATTTTTCAGTTGAAAAAAATCGAGACACACACAACTTTGGGAAAAAAATAACATAAGTTTCAAAACTTTCTGACAAAATATGGAATGCCAACAACTTTTCACGTAAAAAATGGTACCAATTTTTTGGAATTTCGTGTATATGTGGACTAGATATAGGGGAATCAATTCATAACGAAATATTCGAAACTTATTGAATTATTAAAGAAGAAACAAATAAAGTTGAACAGTTGACGACGTCATTTTTTTTCCGAATTATGAAAACAAAATCTCCGTGCTTCATAGTTGAATTCAAGGAAATTTTACTCACAAAAGTTTTCATGTTCCAATTGATGGATTTAGAAAAATAAAATACAAACATAGAATATCAGTTAAATTAGAATTCTGAGCACTTCTGTTTACGATGGTGAAAAAGTTTCAGCGTTATCATAAAGAATGTCAGATTTTCAATAGCCTTGGATTAGAAAAACACGTAAAACTGCGGATTTTTTAATTGGAACAATTTGAAATATGGAACGGTAAATTCCTTCAAAATTTGCCACTTGATTACATAATAGTGTTTCGAACATGATTCTGAATTTGAAAAAAAAAAAAAATATATATATATATATATAAAAGCTTTACAGAGACGAATATCTTTTTTTTTAATGTTCACGTGGGTGAAGAGAATAAAAGAATAGATCGTAAAATGTTTACTACCGTAGAAACTCTAACCTCGAGATTTTTTCATCGCGCTGCATGTATACAAATTTCACCATGAATTTGCATAACTTCTCCACCAGATTCTTTTACATACAGACCTCGCTCGACGAAAGCAGAACTCGTTTGCTCGTAGCATGCGACATTAAAAAAATGCATATGTCACTCTCACTCGATAAATCCTCTATATTGATGTTGTATATTCGTGTACATATGAGAATCTGTATCATAATATTGTCTCGATTTCGAACCAGTTTTCTTCGATCTCGACCTACAAGCGTGCTCTCATATCGAAACCAATTTGAAATATGTTATTTGGTATTAAATGTCATAAACTAATGGATTTTCCTTGATGTTTTGTTCTGTTTTTTTTTTAAATATATATATATATATATATAAATCCCTACACATTTTTTTCAATAATAACTTTTTGGTTTTTATCTTGCACGTTCAGTCCAAAGCTCTAGTTTATTCCTTTATCAACATAAATGTAAAAGAAATACTGCCAAGTCGATGAAATATCATAATTCGATTGTAATATTTTATTCAACTTTTTGAGATAAACGTAAAATGTATTTTCCAAAGTATTACTACTCCTTTTCTTCAATACTTAATTGACCGGTATAGAGACCAGCTCGTACGAAAATTTCGAACGACTCAACATTGTTATGTCAAAATTGTTGAGACGAAGCTCTAAAATTGTACAATTCATCCAGCGCTCTTTAAAAGTAACGATAAAGGAATTAACAGAATGCTGTTTTTGGAGATTTTCTGAATTAAATAAAACTTTTCCAGTTATTTTTTTATACCAAATTTTGTACACATTTATATTGTTCGTTGAAAAACACACAAGTTATCGAAAAAAAAAACATTTTGACAGTTACTGCATCGAGAGTAAAACCATAATGGAATTAAAAAAAAAAAAAAAAATTCTATTAATTATGCATTTTACAGGTGACTGTTATTGTTACAATTGTGCCGCGGCAGGACCAGAGATGTGGGCTCCTTGTTGCCGCGAAAGTTTGAGATGCTGTTCTCATCTCGCAGCTGCCTGCCGGAACTGCGATCATCGAAGCCTCTTTCCGTTTTGTTCGAAACACTTTAAGAAATGTGTGACACAGCTTGAAAATGACAACACAACTGAATCGAACTCTCCGGAAAAGAAACATTGATAAAAATGCAATGAAAATTGAAAATTGACTTTTCAAATATTGGAAAAAAAAAATTCTATTTTAAATCGTAATTTCATATGGAATCCTGAAGTTAAGATTTCAATATTTTTTCAGAATTCGAGAATAAAAAAATGTTGTTTTCCATTTCAAATATTTATTGAGAAAAAATCCCGCTTAGCGTGAAAAATAAATAAGAATAATAAAAAATAATAAAATTCTATTTGAACAACAATTCTATATTGATAGAATAGAATAGATAGATAGAATTCTCTTTTGATAGAATAATAATCGTGACAAAAATGCAATTTCTGAGCCGCATATTGTCGGTTTTCTGCCAAAAAAATGTAACAAAATCCGAAGCGTTAAAAAAGTCTCACAATACACAATTTATGTGTTTCTAAAGTTTTTATGGAACTAGTTTTCAAAACCGTTGTACGCATTACGCCAGATCCCGGAAATGAACAATTTTATTCGAAAAAAAAAAAAAAAAACTTAGAAACGTTTCTATTTCTTCGACGCTTTTGAACTTCAATTTCCTGAAAATCCTAAAATCATGAATTGTTCTGAAAATAGAAATCATTGTCTAAAAGTTAAATTGAGAAATAAAAATGACAGTGCGCGATAAACGAATAATTATAGTAACGTAATTAAAAACAAACAAAAAAAATCATATTCAAACTGTAGAGTTTTCTGTAGTGTAAAATCTGCAGAAAACTCAGAAATGTTAAACGCTTTAAAATCTAATCGTTGAATTAAGAAAATCCATATGCAGAGAGATCAGTTTTTTGCGCGTCTAGTTTCGTAATTTTGCCTAATAGATCAACTTTTCGAATACCGATACCCTGTATTTCCATAGAAAGATACAGAGAGACTTGAACGTTGAATTTCTGGATTCTCGACGAGTTTTCACGGTGCGGCTAAAAAAAAATATAAAAAAAATTAAAAAATTCGTTCGAATCTCGAAGAATTCATTCGTGTAATTGAAACTTCAATTATTCTTTTCTCGTAATACAATTATTGACAAGCTTTATTTCATTACCTCGAGTAACATGAATTATTGGGTGATTACCTGCTATTTAAATCCGTTTCCGGAGAGGGATGAGTGATGGATGGGGTCCCAGTTGGCCGTTTCGACATTATTTTCGACTTGCAAGAATTTTAACTCTATCGTGTCACAAAAGTGACTTTGTGCCAAATTCAAAATGTTCTTTCATGTGCATTGAGAACTTGAAAAACGTGTCGTAAAGATATCGAGAAGATAAGTAATAAATTATGATTTATTTTTTATTTTTCATACACGTGACAAATATAGCGAAAGAAAAAGTCGATTCCGAAAAGTTTTTTTCAAGTTTTTTTCCACGTATCAACCGATAGGTAATTTAAGTGCTCAAAATGAATATTTACAAATAGTTTTGTTTACGTATTGGTGAATTCGGGGATTCAGGGAAGTTGAATATTTTTTTGACATTATTATGCGATCGCAGAGCGACTTAGGACAATTGTTTACGAGTATAAAGGAGAGCTCAGAAGCATTTAATGTTTTTTTTCTTTTTCGTATGTAATTTTTTTCTTTCTTCGAGCACAAAATCTATTGCGACATGTACAAAGAGACAGAGAGATAATTTGACGATGATTGGTTGATTATGCTATTATATTACTTGTACGATATCATAATGAGAAATATCGAGATTATTAGCTTTTATCTAGTATTCGGTTGAATGTTTCCATTTTGTTTGTGTTTTATTAATTTGTAGGGGAGGAGAAATTCGGGTACGATTTTTACCAGCGCGATCAACCGGACAAAAACATTAGTTGACCAGAAACTAGAATTGAAGGGATAGCGTAATAATGTACGAGAGCAAAAATAATAAATAGCAATTCAAATAATAATAATCAAAACGCTGAAATTTGACAGCTATTCTCTCAAATTTAATTAATAAAATCAATTAAATTTGATAACTATTCCTTCGAATTTCATTAAGTGATTGCTTCCAATTGAATTAATCAAATTAATCAAATTCAAGTTATTCTTTTTTATTCATTAATTATTTGCCCTACATTATTTTTTTTTCCATTTGTAAACATTGGATTTATCGTTTTTCCTCGTTTATTCCTCCCCCAGATTCGAAGTCTTTCCTGCAGCCTCGATAAACGATCGCATTTTTGTTTTATTGCGAAATCACAAAAAAACAATGAAAAAAAAATAATAATAATAATCAAAATAAAATCAAATAAAATGAGAAAAATAATTTTCCGTAGGACGAGAACGAAATAAATGTTTAAGAGGTACCCATGCATTCATTCTTACACTTCCACACATACACATACATGTTCGAATTCGGAGAAAAAGATAGTTTTTTTTTGTCATTACAAAAAAATTATATAAACATTGCAAGTGGGCTCAGATATTTACCGCACGATCATTGGCAATTTTTCTCTCAAACAGGACGCTTCAGTCCCTTACAAATTAAATTCACAGTTGGGGGAAGGAAAAAAAACGAAACTTATTTTTATAGATATACACACAAAACGGAGGGGAAAAAAATCTTACGAAATTTTTCTCTAATATTTTTCCCTCCCCTCCCCCTCTAATGAATATCAATCGGATAGCTATAGAATCGACGATTAATACGATCGTCATCCGTGACGTATCACCAAGCACCCTTGGAGATAAGAAGAAAAAAAAACACTTCACGTCTATTATCGCAGTGATTACGTCATAGTCAATAATTACCGTTCTTCCGATCATATCACCGACTTATCGTTATCATTACGAACACGTTTGTGTCACGAGATTTTCGTGGCCACATTCAATATCATTATTATATTTATAATTAATATTAATATTATTATTATTATTAATATTTATTATTATTATGCACATGGGACACTCAAGTTTATTTTTTCTTCCGTCATTTAGTCGTATCTCAATTTTATATATTCTAATATTTATCATCCCTCGCACGCATTGGCCGATTTTTTTCTCTTAATCCGGAAAAGAGAGAAAAAACGTTTATTGTGTTAGTTGTTTTTCAGACTTTTTTCCGTTCTTCAGGAATTCAGTACTTTTTTGTAACTCCACAAAGTTCTCCAATTTTTTTTTTTTTTTTTTTTTTTTTTCATTTAGCCCTTAAAAAAAACTGATTTCACCGATGAGTTCAAGGGTTTTTGAGAAGTTACGATATCTCTTTTACGAAATTCACTTCCAGTCGCAATTGTCTTAGCTTTTTGTTTTCTATTTTTATTGTTTTTTTTGCCCGTCAAATTCACGAATAATCTCGACATTGGGGCACATTCGGTTACGTCTTCCAATTGTGGGGATGAGCACGGGACGAAGCTTGGCTGCCCTGGCCTTGTGATGTTTGCGAGGGAATCATATCCAATAAATATTGACGCTGGAGATCGGCTGCTTGACGCTGCAACTCGACCAAACCTTTGCCACCGGCTGCTTGAGCCATTGCCAATTGATACGGATACAATATCGGATTGAATGGTGGCATCATGTGAGCCGGCAATGGTTGATGAGGTGGCAAACCGGGTACCGGATTTTTCGTCAACTCTGTATTAACGAAAGAGAAAATGAGATTTTATTCATTATACATTGTTTAAAAATATGATAGTTTCGACTGAAAAATAAAAATGAGCTCTGAAAGCAATTATTTTTCTGTAAAATTTTATGAAAAACATCTTATTTCTGATTCATTTTGTTGGAAAATAAAACCGATGGTTACTCATGTAAAAAATACTTATACATCGTGGAAAACTAATCTGTAATTCAGAACGACAGAAACTTGTTGAATCTTTTTTTTTTTTGTTTGTGTCTCCGGACTCTATCACGTTTTGACGGTAGGCTTCTTGCACTTATTGTCGACAGTTTTTAGACAACAAGCACCCAAAAGTATGATCAGTCATAAAAAAAAACCTAACGAGTTAAAAGTGTTATTGAGATTCACCCTCAAGGTGATCTATCAGTCATTCGGTAGGTGAAAATTTTCCTACACGTTGATTTCAGACATCTTTATATTTCAAAACTGAAATATAAATTACACATTGTTCTTTCATCGTCAGAGAACAATGTGTAACATTTATTGTACACTAAATATCAAGAATGTCCGAAAACAACGTGTATTGGCATTTTAGTTGTCTCGTTCGGACTCACACAACTGATAGAAGATCCTGGAGTCGGTCAGGTTCCACGTGGGTATCTTTTTTATATTTTGTTTGAAAATATTGACTGACTCTTACATTCTACTTTGTAATAGTGTTCATAGTTAAGAGTTTTTAGCTCGTTTGAATAAAAATAAAAATAAAAACACAAAATGATTGTATAATCATTGACTAACCTCGTAAAAGTTGTTGTTGAAGCGCAGCTGCAGCAGCGGCATGATGAGGCGAAAATTTGCCACTTTCGGCTAATTTCACAAGAGGATGTTCTTGCATTTTTGGAGCTGGTGGGGTTGGTGCTGGGGGAGGAGCTTGCTGAACTACCGGCGGTGGCGCAGGTGGTGTCGCGACTCTTCTCGTTGGAGTGACGGGTTTAGGAACGGGCTTGGGTGGCGGAGGATCCGGACTCGGGCACGCAGCTTGTGCGAGTCTTTGTTCCATTTCCTGTTCTTGTTGGAGTGCTTTTACGAACGCCGTCTTTAACCTGGTTAATCAATTTACAATATTTTAGACGAAAAAATCAAAAAATTAATTTCTCATTACAAAAAAAATGAATTTGTCTCATAGAAATGGTCGTTTGGTGGACAAAAATGTATTCGTCGTCAATTTTTAATATCACTCAATGAACTATAGCCAAAAGTATTTCTAAGATTTGAAAAAAATCATCGAAAAAATTTCAAATCACCGTTAGAGATTTTGGTTTCAATTATTTCATGTCGAAAATTTAAGGCAGTAGTCTCGCAACAGTCACATTCCAAAGTTAACGTCGAGGTCAATTTTTGTATACTTGGATATAACTTTCGTAATATTATCATGTTAGTTGCTATATTTTATAGGAATGTAAAAACATTTACTTTCGGGATCTAAAATGAAGTTTTCAATTCGAGAAATAACCACTCTTCTTATCTTTAATCCACAGAGCTTATAATTCATATCGCTCGATCTCCAAAACTAAACGGTCAATAGTCTTGATTTTTTTAGGCAAATTTCGTCGCATTTTCCTCTATAATTAAGTAACAAAAGAAAAATATCTGTAGTAAAGTTTAAGAGTTATTCCTTGAAATGTGAACTTTTGTACTGCTCCTCACAAGAGCGAGTGTGAAACTGTGCAATTGACAATATCTCGAATACAGAACGGTAAACTTTTAGAAACCGTTCACGTAGATTAATGTAAATGTCCTCGAAATTTGAAGGAAAAAAATCAGTAGAAAAATGCTTTGGCGAGATATCTACCTTACAAAATTCAACTGCATATTTAATCCGTACTCGAGAAGAAATAATGAGAAGATTAAATTATTTACCGATTCGTGTGCTCGGCTTTTAAAGCTTTTTTCACGTTAGTCGTAACGCAATGTTCGCATATAACTCGAGGGTCACGTCCCGCTGGTGGCCTCTGGAAAGTTGCGTGTTGTCCTCTCGGTCCCCCGTCCTTTTTGCCACTGTTAACTTTTTCCCATTTCCAAACGGGTGTAAAATCAGTTTTACACTGAGTGCATTCGAAAGGTTCAGGCGGAGGTGGTATAGCCGGTTCTTTTGTTATAAAATCGACAACGTGCTCGAGACCAACGAGATATATGAATTCGGTATTTGAAGGATTAGGAACGAAATGCATTTCCGGTGGTGGCGGTTTTGGCGGTGGTATTTGGAGCAAAGTTTTTTCCAGTTGTTTACGAAGAGCCAATTTAGCAGCGGCTTGACGCTGAGCAGGCGATTGTGTATCCTCTCTTGGCCGTTCCTTGTTCGTATTAAAAGAAGAAGAAAAAAAAACATATTTTAATTTCATTCAATTCTTATCTATTATATCATGTTCATAAACTTAAAATAACAGGACACGATCGAACATTCTAGTTGACAACAACACATATCTACGGACAAACAAGAAATAGAGAAGATTTTCGCCTGTAGGAAAAATGGCACAAAAAAAACGGATGTATAGATTATTCGACTGTATGGATCATTTGATTTGTGGGTTATTTGACGTTAAGAAATATATTGAAAATATATTTTGTGTCATTTTTCCGGAGTACATTGATAAGAGAGTAAGAAGGATTGGTCTACTTTTTGCTGCGATACCTGCTCCGGAATTGCAGGGGGAGTCGGATTCATAGTCGGGGTCGGTTTATTATCCTGAGGTGGAACAACGAGCGGCTTTTCCAAGGTTTTTGGAGAAACGAAAGTGACGATAATTTCGTGTTTTTTTTTTTGTCTCTTCTAATCATTCTTTTTAATGTAAATGCAACGATTTAAAACATGTTTTAAAATGTTTTTCGGTGTGGTTTAAGTATTCAATGGATTTTATTCAGCGAGAAACGAAAAGAAGAAAAATGAAGAAAGCATGTGTTTTACCTGGTGAGCCGGAACGGGTGTGGGATCTTTGGTTGATCGTTCTGTTCGATCGGCTGGCGCGTGATAACTAACGTTCGTCGTTCCCGCAATCGGTCTCGTACGTGGATGGGGCGGCTGCGGAATAACCATGTTCGGTGGCATTCCCGTGCTCGACGTCGAACTTCGTGCAACCGTCGGTGGTAAAAGCATTCCCGGGGGAGGAGCGTGAGAACTACTACTGCTTCTGCTCGGTGCTGGCTGACCACGCAATAAAGGAGGTGGCGCTTTTGCCGTTCTGTGACTAAATTCAAGAAAATAAAACAATTGCAAAATTGATTTATCAAGAGCCGAGATAGCGGCTTAACGCCAAGTATTAGAAAGAGAAGAATTTTTTAATTCGCAGTCTGTTAACGAACCTGTGTGATGTTTGTTGTACAGTAACGGGAGGCGGTAATTTAGTCGGAACTTTAGTGACAGCCGCAATATTTTCTTTGAGCTGTTGCGACTGACGTAATTTTTTCAGCAATACTAATTTCATTTCCTCCGATCTCAACTTCCCGTGCAATTTTCTGAGCGTTCTTTCGCGTTCGGCCAGTTCATCGGACGACAATTCTTTGATCGGCAGTAACGGAGGCATTTCACCTAAACGTGATTAACAGTAAGAACATGTTATTGGCAATAATTTTTAGGCTTTTTTTTGGAACTTCAGTTTATTAAATTATTCAATTTGTTGGTGGAAAACTCGAATTATTCTTAAGAGATTGTCTCAAATGACCAAACGTTGTCAAATGCTTTTTCATGTAATTTTCGTTAATGACATTATTTTTTGACATTTGAAACATTCTGTTACCAGAGTATTTTTTCCCTCTGGAATATTTTATGCACTAAATGTTTGTTTCATTAATTCTTTCATCTCCCAACTCTGATACATATTCGCATTTATCGTATTTGACGATTTTTCACAGTTCTACTGAATCCAATTCTTTGGGGCATCAATATTTCTTGACGAAACCTTGTTGTTTCGGTTTTCCTTTATTTACAACACCCATTAGGTGAAAAATGAATACTTTATAGTTATTAATAAAAAGAAAGAAACCTTCGTCACTGTCGGAAGCATTGCCATTGAGATAACCATTTATTTTCGGCTCCTCGGGAATCTCGGCATAACTTCTTTCCGTTCTAGGCCGCAAATTGCGTCTAGGTCGTCGGTCGTCACCCGTTTTTGGCGCCAAAATGCCTCTCGTAGCATTCTGGATGTTTCTTGCCTCTGGAACATTATTCTCTATGTTCGGCGATGAAAAATGTATCCCAAGGTCAAGGGGTACCCCAACATCAGTGGGTGGTAGTGCTTGGACAGAAGGAGAATCACGCCTCGTGCTGCTACTACAACATTGGAATTATTTCCATTAAGTTATTACATCTTTATACTGAGTTTGACATACACATAAATGTTATTTCACCAAAATAATTTACTATCGCTCCAAATTTAGCATCATTATTTGTTGTTTTTGTATTGTAAAAAAAAAACAATAAAAAAAATGATTGATTTTAACATATTAAAGTTTGCTTTGCTTGTATGCAACGAAAAGTTTTCTTTTTTATCAACTTCGTTTCGACTTTCCGAATAGAGTCAATTTTTTAAAGTAGATTTCAGCCTTAAAAAAATCGTAATCGAAAGTGAAAAGGTTCGAGCTTTGCCATGAAAAACAGAGAAATTTAATTGCATTTTTACAATGCAAACTTCAACATCATTCAATTTTCAATGTCACTTGTGTATTTCTTATAAAAATTAATGTATTATTTCGCCTTTAATTGTGTCAGTGAAATTTCCAGATTTTCATAATTCCAAATTTTGAGGATCAATTGTAATCGGAATAGATTTTGAAAAAAGTTGAGAATGGTGAACCGAGGTAGAAGAATTATTCAAATTGATTGAAATTTAAGAAAATACCATTCCACATTATCTTTGTTTTGTATCAAAAGGATGAACCGCTTTTATGAATCAATACAAATTTACATATTCTGTTTTTTCCAAATTGCAATGAAATTGATGAAGAATTCAATATGTTCAAAGCACTGAATGTGTACAATATGAATTGCTATTAAATGCTGCGGCAGAAGTGTTTTTTGAGAATCAAGGAATTTTGAATTTTCGAATTCTTGTCCAAATTTATTAAATTCTTTTGTAATATGACTGCATATTTTTTGAAATATCTTTCAATTTATACTGTGAAAATTAAGCAGATACTTATATACTCAGAATGTGTGCAGCTGTAAAAACTTTGGCAAAAACTCTTTTGTAACGTTCGAATTATGAAGTCAATTTACATTTTTGTTTTCTATCGTTTTGGTACTCTTGCAAAATATAAACAAACTTGTGAGAACAATAATTTATATTTACGACAGAGCCAGTGAAAGAATAACCATCAAAAATTGCAAAAGTCTTTGAAAGGTCTCGATGGAGCATTTTTATGCACTTTTCGTTTTTAATAACGTAACTTTACAAAAAGTTCAATCCAATTTTTTGTTTATTTTTTGTTTGCTATTTCATCGTTAGAACAAAACAGTTTTTTTTTTGTCATCTTTAATGTATTTCTCAAATCGATTCCAATTTTTTTCACAAAGTTACTTTTTAAGTGTCCAAAAATACAAGTTTTGGACTGTCGTAAAGAACTGGAAAATTTTATTGCCTTCCACTGTGCAAACTTTTCATGAATTAAATATGTTTCAAACTTTAATAAAGTTTTCTCTTAGTGTTTTGTAAAAATATGTGGCTGCTCACCTGACGGATAAATCCACAACGGCATCACCGTCTAAATCCATAGTTTGACTTCAATGTGGTGACAGTAATCCTAAAAAACAATAAAAATATTGAATTTAATATGAAATAAATTGGGAATATTTGATAAATTTGGATTTTAAATTTGATGATTTTTGGCATTTATAAAAACCGGAATAAGAAATGAGTCTTGAAAGATTTTCTTATAAACAATACAACAGGAACGGATATTTTGGCGAAATTCACTTCGGAACAACCCCAAAATGTCTGAAATTGATATGAAGAAGGTCGATTCGCACAATGTCACTGTAAATTAACCCTCACAAAGCACCAAATAAATCGTCGATATTATTTTTCTGCATATCGTAAATCGCAATAACAGATCGTGCACATTTTCCCGCGCAAATTTTTCACCCAATTTCAAACACTCGGTTTGGAAAAACCGAAAAAACTCATTGAAAAGAAAAACGACAATCTAAAAATCGTTGGTAAATTCAATTAGAATGATAAAATATTTTAAAAACACACCGTCGAAGAAAAACGTCTTTCTAACCTCGACGCTTGATTTTTATCGAACGCTTCGTACACAGCGGCGCCGCGCCACGACCCAGCGAGCACTTTTCTTTCGAAAACTTTGGGAAAATTTGCGAACGAGGAGGGAGGGGGGAGGGGGGATAAACAAGTTGAAGAAAAAAAGAAGAGAGAGCGCGTTATCATGGCGCGGGACTTATCACGTGTAACTTTGAGCGTCTGAATTCATTGATTTTGCGGATGAACATCGCGCGACCGTAGCGGCAAGAGTGCCGGACAATTTGTACCTCTCACTTGTTTTTTTTTCTTATGTTCTTTTTCTTCGCAACTTCTTTCTCTCTCTGCAAAAGAGAGTATTCGCTCACAGAACGTGGAATATGTTGTGTTGAGATACGCGGTGACTGGGTCGGTGTGACCGAAACATCCAGAGGGGAATTAAATGTGATACTTCGGAAGTGGCGTCTCCACTGCGCTACAGCAACTAGGCGTTGAATTCTGCTAACCCCCTCCCCCCCCCGTACGATTCAACCGAAGCGTTGAGGAGAAGGAGAGGGGGGAGGGCGACGAAGGGTGGACAGTCGTTTGTTTAAAGGGCAGACCGGCGGCTGGTTCCCGGGAAAAGATATTATCCCCTCTAAAGAAAATCTTGATTCTGTCAGTTGTTTTTTGTGTATAAACACGATTCTAACAATATAATTATAATCTCAAAAAAGTGCGCGAATTGTAAAGAGCTTTTTCCGCAACAATATTCCGTACGAAATTTCCGTTTTATCTGTAGAGTCGATGCCTACATCGAAATTCTTGATCGATGAACAAAACTTCGAGTCTTTCAGATTTTTTTCGAGGCTAAAAATCTTGATTACCAAATCGAGCATATTGGGCAGCTTTAGGTACGCAAGAAACAATGTCGAGTATCTTTCCTGAGCAGGTAAAAGCTAAGTCGAATGACTAGCAATTAGGAGGGTCGGGAAAACGAAGATTGAACTCGTAGAATGATAGACAGGATTGGAAGGGGGGGGGGAAAGGTCGAAAAATATGGCCAAGCTTTGTTCGAATAATACAAATTTTTATTGCTTTTATACGAGAGGTTGCTTTCTTTCAACGAATAAACTCAAATGTCCGTAAATACTAAATTATTTTTAAGTAAATACTAGAGCGTTAAGCGAAACTCAAATTCATCTTGTACTTTTTTCGTATACTACAGAGAACGCCAATATGGCGTTAACTCTTTTGCACTCGTCCAACGAAAAACTATAATTACGTTGAAGCCATAGAAATTGGGATGTAGATGAGTTACGATCGGTTTCTCTACGATTCGGTTTTCAACCTTTAGCTGGAATTAGGTAAAACTACGAGACCGGATTTTCATCGACACATATATACGGGTTGTAAGCATTTGGGGAAATGGACACGGCTAGGAGTGGGGGAGACGCGTTGGGGGAAAGCGAACTACCAGAGGGAGAGAGAGGGAGAAAGAGAGAGAGAGAGAGAGAGAGAGAGATACCCTGTCGGACATTAATTACTTCTCCCTCGTCCGCGCGTTTCTTTCCTTACGCTTCACCGGCGCTCTCGGCACATTAAAATCGTCAGAACCGAACACTCACACATACAAATATTCAACGCTCAATGTTTGCACACTGCAACTTTCTGTTTATACATTTCAAATTTGATTTGTCTTTTGTCTTTCCACGTTTCTGTGAAAGTTGTGATTTTATTAAATGTTATTTTTCGGAAATTTTAGGTATCACAATTTTTAAAAAATATGTAGAATATGTTTTTGAAACGGGCGAAGGGGGAGGGGACGAGTGTTCGGGGAAAAAACGTTCACAGTAAAAAATTAGTTTGTCGTTCCACGACAAACCCAAATAAATTCAAACGAATATATGTTGTTTCGCAATAATTACCCAATTTTTTCTGTTATAAGTTTATTTAGAATTTCCCGATTGTTCTTGATTGGAATTCAAAATTTAAATATTAATCGACATGATAAAATGTCCGTTTTTGGATTGAAAGAGAAAATAATTAAATAGTAAACTGAATCTTTTTCTCCTAATATCTCTTGAGAAATACGTCAGTGTAAAATATAATTCGCCTGACGCGATCGTATAATCGCAGGACAGATATTGTAATGAGAAATTAACTAGAAAAGTCGAATATGAAATATGGACCTGAGTATTTATAATGGAACAAAATTAGCTAAAGTTTTAACGAAAATCAATAAGTTCCTTAAAAGGATGTTCAGAGCAGAACAGTTGAAAAAAACGTACGTAATGATATCTCGAGTCGACTATCGCCGAAGTTATTTTTACGTCGTTTGTCGAACTGAATTCAGTCCATACGAGGGATAATCTTTCGAACAATACATGCAGGTTTTTATAATTAAGCTTGTCACCATTTTTTTTTGTCCATTAGTACGTGACTGTAAGTCTTACGAAACGACACTACAAAACTATTTTTTTTTCAAATCGTTTCTTTTAACCTTGTAAACGTGACCCTTATACGCCACACCAGAGCGACTGAAATTTTTCTGTTGTATCGTTCCATTGTTATTGTTTACATGTCATGAAACAGAAAATATAAACATGATTTTGATTGCCTTGAAAAAAAATGTTAAAAATTCTCAATTTTTTTTTTTTTCAAGTGCATTTTCGATAAACGAAGCGACAAGGACTTTGTGAAAAACGATTTATGCTGTTGCTTCGATCAATTATGTGGTTTGAACTGAAATGAATAATTGAAAAGTGTGCTTCGTTCAAAATTGCATAATGATTGAGAAAAATTAAAGAATAGACAAGTTAGCGTGAAGCTTGAGCTCAGAGTGTGGAAAGTGGACGAACGCATGAGAGCCGCTAGTGCGGGAATGGGTCTCCACAACCGCACCAAAAGCAATATCAGCCCACCCACTCGTTACGCCCTACGCCGTGCTTGGTTTCTCTCCCTCTCGTTCACCCTTGCAGACACTTCACTCCCGGACTCATCGCAGTACCATGCTTTTCGTGAATTTTACCTCCCGACTCCCACAGCCGGAGCTACCAATACCTAAACCCGGTCCCCGGCCAGTGGCTTCGGTCTTCGTACACAACCGGGAAATCGATTTTTCACAGGGTGCGAGAGAACGGACGCGGTAATACCGCGAGAATTTTTATCTTTTGCGGACGCCCTTTCGTTTCCCGTCCATCACTTCATTGGAATATACCCGGGATTTCCACTCGAGTTTTCCATGTCTGCAGCCTGCTTCCATTTTCGATATTTCTTTTTTTTTATCTCCAATTTGTCTTTTGTTTGTTTCTTTTGCTCTTTCGTCAACATTTCGCTTTTCTTTGCTTTATCAGCTATCGTTAAAGTTTAGTTGGATTTCATGGTATTAAAGTTTTCATCGTTTAAACGCAGAGGAAATGAAATTTTTACTTAGAATTTACATTTTTTTCGCTTCGACCTGATTTTTTCTTTTTTAGCAGATTCGTAGCCACACTGGATCAAAATTCTAGGTTCTGCTCGAGAAAAAATTCATCAATTTTCGCGCATTCCACACGGAGAAGTTGGTTTTGTCAAAAACGTCAAAATTATTATTTGAAGTTTGCATCGTTGGAATGCAACGAAAATTCTCTACAGTTTAAAACAGAACAAAAAATTTACGTGCAATGTTTATCTACGATGATTGGACAACATTTTTCTACAACTTGAGAACTAATTTACTAAAAAAATAAGGACAATTCCAAAAATTAATAAATAATTTTAAAAAATACGAGGAATAAAAAAGAATCATTGGGTTCCAACGATGCAAACTTCAGTATCATTCAAAATTTGGTTCCCATGGTTGAATTATTTTCTTAAATACAGTCGACTGAATATAATTCAAAAGACACAAAATGTTTGGTTATTCTCGCAAACAAATAATTTGGTGGATCAACAAAGGAGATCCTTAAATTACCATTATAGCCACGTCGTCCAACAAAATATTTGATCGATAATATTCAAACAAAAGATTTCATGAATAGAGACGATTATATCGTAATGGGCCACCATAAATATACGAAAAACTGGACAAAACAATGTCAGTATTATTAACCAAATCTTTTGTCCAGTATTTCAACAGTACATTTTCTTCATATCGTTTCAACTTGGTACCGCAATCTCATGATGGATTAACAATTTGTTGAATTACTAAATAAATATAGTTGACACAGTCAGATCGGTCATTTATAAAAATCATTTGTAAAAAAAGCCTAATTGAAGATACTTTTCTGAAGAAAAAAAAAAAAAATTCTTAAAGCACTTTTGAAATGTAAAGTGTACCTTTGCTTTTAGGTGAATTTCGTTAAAACGGCAAAAATGTACATTTTATTTCTACTTCATCTACAAGCGAGAAATTTTGCAACCATCAATATTGATTATTGTAAAAAACTTCCAAATGTAAATATACATCTACCATATGAATTAATTGTCAACCCGAAAGCCTGTTTGAAGCCAAAAAAAATCAGTGTGCATTTGATAAGGGAAAACACTTTGAAATCGATATTAATGAAGCAAATATGAAGAATATTGAAGTTTGCGTTCGTTGGAATGCAACGAAATTATGGTTTTTATTTATTGAGTGGAGTTCAATATTTATTAGTGTTGATGTAAACGTGCTATCGTTTTTTAGGTTCATTACCATAGATATGAAGTATATAATTAGAAAAATGACAGGTGCTAATCAATATTTCAAATAGCACGAACGTTAGATAATGGAATTGTGACGGATAAAGTCACCACATAATGGAAAGGAGTATTTGCAGAAAATTAAGTGTTCATAAAATCAAAGACAAATCAATCGTTTTTATTATTTTGGTTTTTGTGTTGATATGGAAAAAAGTTTTTTTCTTTATAATGCCGTACTATGTCGAAATAAGTTTTGAAGTGTTTGAATTTAAAAAAAAATTATTTCGTACATGTGTTCATTGTTTCTTCCAATATATCTACGAATTTTTGAATAAAAAATGAACCAATTTTATCTTTTAGTTTTGTATGATTTAGTAAATTGAATAAATTTAGTGAGTATTGATCATAATTTTTATTTCACTCATTCAGAAAAAAAAAAGAATGAACGAAATGGATGGAGAAAAGTTGCAACAACGTTGAAAAACGTTTCGACGACTTGATTTCCTTTTGTGCTGTCTGCTGTTCCCTTTGTGTTCATCGAACCTCAGACTTTGTAAAGAATATATTTTTGAAAGTACAATTAGGAGGACGAGGATACGATAGGCCCCATATGAACCTTAAATTAACTAATAAAACAACGCTTGCGCGCATAGAGCAGCTACGTATCAAGGCTTAAATTCAATGGCTACGTCCTGAGTAATAAGAGCAAGCATAATTTACGTTCGAATCGATAACACCAGGTTTGTACAAATGTAAAAGGTCTGCAAAAACCCAATTCAAAAAATCTCGTTGAAATGACGAAAAGCTGGACAAAGGGGAAAAACAGGACGATGAAGGTAACAAAGATATTGTTATCTATTGTATGACGAATTGACGTCAATAAGGTGGAGATGTATTGATATCCTCATGCCATTATAAAAGATGAATACAAAATCAATACTTAACAATTAAACTAGACAATCAGTGGATTCTTCTAGACAAATCGAGATATTAAAAGAGTTCATCTGGTATCGAGAATTTCAAAACAAAAAAGCTGTTGGGGCTTACGTAGTCAGCTGTATAAGTTTCCAAACTCCACTCCAGTCATGAACATTCAAAATTTACCAAATTTCTAAATGATAACTCACAAAAATCACTCTTGTATCATTTGAATTCGATTTTTTTGTGTTGTCATTTGACAAATTCTCCATGTATTTGTTTTTTTTTTTTGGATTTAATGACATTGTAATGGATGTTAGCTTTAAAAAAATATTCGATTTCTCTGTTTCAGACAAAGACAAAGAGTTCCCACTTTTTATGACAGACAATATTTCTATTGCTTAATCGTAACTAGGAATCGTTTTCGTCCAATCCGAAGATTGTGATATTTGCGTCGTTAGACAGCAACGAAATTGCTTCATTTTTCTAGTAGTGTCAGAATCATTTTCAAGGTTCAGCTGCCAGTCAAGGTCACATTCCTTTGGTTTCACATAAACAAAAGAATCAAAGGAATTTTGTTAATTCCAAGAAATTTGCAAATGTTTTGAAAATGTTCCTTTGTTTTTCAATTGTCAGTAAATTCGACGATTTTAACTGATGATTTGAAAGATAGAACTTTTTTTGATATTTTCATAAAATTTATATAGGCCGAAAATGTTAATAGATTAGAAAATAATGAAGTTTTTTTGAAAAAATGTGTTTATTCGAGTTCCTAAGAGCTGAGCTCAAACTTCACAGTCATTGAACCTACTCCAACAGGATCGTGAGTCAATAAATGTGCAACAACGGGATCTAGCATGGGTAAAAAACTACAAAAAAAAAAAAAAAACGAAAGATAACGAAAATTCAAGCCAGTGGAGCTTGTACACTAAATCCAAGTCTCTCTAAAAAGTCAGTGGCAGAACACAATTATAACGAAATCGCGTTCAAGCCAATAACAATGGCACGTTTACGCACACGTTTATTGGTAATAAGAGGTCTGTTTGCACTCCTACAAAGAGGCTAATTGAAGAACAGGTTTCCATGCAATATCAAGAGTCAAGAAAAAATCTTGACGGCAAGTTATTAAAAAACATTGTGAAACAATGTTTTTGGGTTTGTTTGAGTAACATAACATAATGAGAAAAAAAAAACGAACAATTAATGTTCGAAAGTTGAGAATTTTACGGATGTCTGCGACACGTATGTCTCACCACAAACTTTGTGTCCGATTCGATTCCGGTACGATGAACCAAAAGTCAAATAAAGTAAATCGACAAGGAATTCGAAAGAGAGGGGTGTGAAAGTACGAAACACGAGTGTACGAAGTTGTGTAACTCCGAAGAACCAGAGTTGGGCTATAAATATACCGTACTTCAAATTTCCAAATGTACTGAAGTACATTGAATCAGAAAAATTCGACGCTACTGACACATGCTTAAGTAAAATAGCTGCTTCACACTAGTCAGATGAGTATTCAATTTTCAGAACAATTGTACGCAAAGTCAAGTGCGTAAATTGATTGAATTAACAATCGATTCGTACGCATGATTCAATAACATGTCGAATTAAAGTAGACAAATATCAATAACGATTGATTTGTGGAATCATAAAATTTTCAAAGATTCCGCCACGTCATATTTTTATGAGTTTATCGCTTATTTCGTCCCATTAGAGATTCGAACCAAATAAATCACGTCAACACGCTACGAGCAACACTTCGAACATCAATTGTTATGAATGAAATTTATATGAACGTATAATTGTATCAAAAAGTAGCCAAATACTTGAGTGCATTGAAAAATTTAACGATGTAACGAAAAGACTGTACTAATCCTGATTTCGAACTATTTCTATTATCAAAAGTGTGTCTCACCTCGGATTAACGAGCATTTGTAATAATCGAGGTTTGAATACGGAAAAACCGCCTGTTTTACGAACAGCTGACTGCAAGATTATGCCAATATGGAAAATCAAGTCCAATATTTAGATACTGCAGAAAAAATCCCTAGTCGAGATTTCTTGTTAGAGATTATATAAATCCATCATTCGGAAAATAAAATATTCAAAGAATTTGAACGAAATATGAAAACGGAACATACCACGAAAGAAAATACGACATTATTTTGTTTTCATAAAATTCCCATAACGGCTACCACTCGTACAGAGTATGAAACCTCGATGAAGCATGGATTATAGAAACATAATGACAACAAGTGCCGGAAAAAATACAGCACGCCGTATTGGCGTCGCGGGTGGAGAGCTAGGCGGTTGAGTGCTGTTGGTCAGGTGGAGGGGGGTGGAGCTGAGAGTCAATCAGATGCGTTTGAATTCGTCGTTTCATGTGAAACGTTCGGTCTCTACATGTAGCGTCTCACTCTTACTATTTCTCTCACTCTCTTTGCCGCTCGCCGGTGCTCACGAAGCACAGGAAGCGGAGAGTGAAATCGAGAAATCGATTGCACGCGGAGACGACAAAAATGTTGAAACAGTAAGAAGAACGGAGAGCAAGGAGAACAGGACAAGAGGGGCGGCGAGGAGAGAGGGGAAGTTACCGAAAAGGTTAGGAGGTAATGATGACTGGAGATGGTTCAAGCTGACGCTTTAACCACTTCAAGTCCGTTTATTCGAGTTTATAATGTACGGTTTATTACTTTTAAAAGTTACTGCTGGACGGCCCTTTGAATGTATCAATATGATTCGGCGTCAATTTGCGATCTCGTTGTCGTGTTGATTAGCGTGCACAGAGCGATTATCCCGCGTGCTCATACATTCTTCACTTTACTCTCCTACTTGTATCAGAGTCAGTTTTTTTATCTAGACACTGTAAAAATAAATCATTCGATACAAAACTGGCGTTGAGTATACGAGATTCGAAGAAACGAAAAATAATGTTAATCGGAAAAGAAAATCTACGGAGACCGATGTTCACACACGCACGACACACGATTATCACCAATGATACAACAGTCGGATGTTAGATATAAAATGTGTATATAAATACACAGATGTACACTTTTGAGTACAAAAATTTGGATCACTATTATTTATTTCCTCAAATTTGAGTTTACTTTACTTTTATATACATATATACACTACGGGTTTACGTGTACATATGCATATCTATCTTTTGAATCCGTAAACAGCGATAGACGCGTGCCCTCCCGGGCGCCGACGACGACGGGAGACACACACCGTCGCGCACGGTGGACACGAAAAACCCTTTGCGCTTAACCGCACAAACGCACCAACTCGCTGCGCTTCGTGCGGCAGCATGCAAAACACACACGCACTCTCACGTTAAAAATCGCTTGTTGCTATGGTTTTTAAGATTTATTGGGTGGATTCACTTCCATATAAACCGAAACACGAACAATCGGGATTCGTGCTACCACGCTCGGGAGTCGCGATACCACGAGCATGTAATTTTTTCATAGTGAATTTTTTTTCAATTTTACTCCCGGCATACAAGTACAAGGAGGTGGATGAGCTACACGCTATTACACGGCGCACCAACAAGACGTGTCGTAAAGAGAAAGAGGGACCGATGTTTATGTCTCCTACAAATGTTTCTGTCGTGTTTATTCTTTGGTGATGTGTTTGTAACAACAATGAAAAATATCCCACACAACCCGGTACTCGCTTCGATCAAGACAAATCGAATAAATTATTAAACTTTTGCCACTTATGTACCAACGACGCGCGGTACACGTATCAATGTGTGCTTCGCGCAAAATATCACCGACCGAGTGAATTTCAATATGGCTGACCTGTCAGCGCTGACCGCTGATGGCGACACCGTCGAGCCAGCCGAGCCTTCCGGTGGCGCCCTCCTTGTCGTCGTTTTATTGTGTATCGGCCGTTAATTACCGTAAATGAATGGTCAATTAATAACCTGATATCAGCTGAACGACAGCATTAATGGAAAAGATTTAGCCCGAAGTTTCGTATGCTACGTGAGTTGAATTTCGCGTTGTACCTTAATGTAGAAACTAAGCGATTCTTGTGAAATTTCTGCGTTGCAAATAATTAAATGATACTGACCAATCGTGCTACTCAAGGTTCACACTTGTAATTAACTTTGACCAATCAGAAAACACGGTGGAAAAATTTTACCCACAATTCATTCACGCGCGGATTTAAAAACGTCAAAGTTCATTTATAATCACAATAAAAATATATTTCCGGGTTTTTATTCTTATTCTTTCGCATAATTTCTTATTTCATAACCATTAGTGAATAACCTTATTTTCAAATGACATCATTTCGTTACTTGGGGGTAAATCGCAAGAAACTTCCAAGTCGGTAACGCAGAAACCCATTTGACTACGCACAGTTGTGTTGTTATTCCGCGCTTGTCACTTAGAAAGAAAGTTGCGTGACTATTTTTTTTTTTTCATTATGTTACGCTTGGAAATTATTACTTGAACATTAAAATCAATCATGACTTGGCTTTTCGTTGTGTGTAAAAAAAAAATAGAAAAAAAAAAATATACCGAAGGTCCCACCGAGATTTGAACTCGGATCGCTGGATTCAAAGTCCAGAGTGCTAACCATTACACCATGGGACCGATTGAATACCAAATTTGATGTGGTGTGTTTTAAATTTTTTACAATTCAACTTGTTCTTTTTTCCTTTCACTAACCTGTGGAAAGCACTGTTCACATAGAGACAAAACTGAAATATTTTATCTCACAACATGACAGTATGTAGAGGGTTAAAGTAACGTATTTTTTGAAAATACATCATCTCGAATTTGATCGAATTGAGCTTCTCGAGACAAGTACATTTGCGACTCGCCACAAGAGACACTTTTACAGGACCCAGGGCGACTGGAACCGTTTTTTTAAATTGATTATTCAATTTTTTTTAAAATTGGATATTAATACCGGAATAATCCAATAACGTTAGTTTTTCTGTTTTATGGGCATGTGAAAATATATAAAGTTTCGAGAAAAATGTGTAATATGAAGTTTAGAGTTCGAGAAATAACGACTTTTGACATATACAATGCTCACGGCTCATACTTCGTATATTCGAAACTAAATGGTTAAAGTTTTTGATTTTTCCAGACAAACTTCTGACGAAGTTTGTCTGAAATAAAAATCAAACTTCGTCAGAAGTTTGTCTGTAATAGAGAAAAAAAAATCTGTAGAAAAGTTTCAGAGTTATTTCGTGAAATGTCAATTTTTCTTCCTCTCCCTACTAAGAACGTGTGTGAAACTCTGCAATCTTTGATTGCCAATATTTCGAATACGGGACGGTAAATACTTTCGAAAGTTTGCACGTAGTTTCATCATAATGCCCTAAATGTGTTCTTGAAATTGAAAAAAGTCTGTACGAAAACGCTTTGGCGAGACTACTACCTCAAACATCATTTTAAGGACAACACTGTAGAGGATTTTGCGAGCTCGCGTGATTTTTATTTCTTTTTTCTTTCGGTTACGACTGATTAGAACCATTAAACGTTAAGGATATTAAAACTGATAAACGTGTTTCGAGTCACTTTTTTAGATTTACGTTTACGTGATGATCACCGAAATTCTTATCATTTCAAAGGTATATTTTGCTGATAGCGTCTTAGAAAAACCGAAAGATTCCATTGAAATGACCAAAACTTCGTTATAATCGAAAAATATTTAGTTGATCGTATTTGTCAAAATAATTCGACGATGGGAACGAAATTTCGACCTTCCTAACAAAATCAGTTTTCCAGTGTAAAACTAGATTTTGAGTGCACGCTGTCTTGTGTGCTTTACATCTGATTAGATTCGATCACCAGTTCTCAAAGATGGATGCCAAACTAATGGATCCCAAAATTTGTTAAAGATTTGTCCTCTCAATTATTTTTATCTCGAATTGACAATTTAAACGATGAGTTAATTAATTCTTGCCAATAACAGAAAAACGTGTGCAACAGGAGGGGTCGGTGTGGCAATAGTTTGCGACGTTGACCTTTTTATATCGAAACTTGCAATTGAGTGTTACTAAATTGTTAATTTGTATCTAAAGAAAATGTCGGGTAAAAACCCTTTTTTCCGCTCATTTTTTTGTTTTTATTGACTCGACACGTAAAGCTGTAAAGCAATTATTCAGACCTCCTTTCGAGAACATAGAATAAAAAGTGAAGGAAGGATTAGAGGAATCGGTGCAAAGCAACCAAAGTGAAACTTTGAATTATAAAGTTGTGAAAATAAAAATGAAAATGAATCAGTTTTATTAATCGTTGAATAAATCAAATGCGTGTTTTATAGTCGTAGAAAAATTGAGCGTATGGCTGTAGAATGTAGGGTACATGTCCTTGAAAATTGATCGATTTTTTTAGCACGATTATATCACTTTAAAAAATGATGGAAGATAATTGTGACTTCAATAAGCACCATCCTTCGAAACAGCGAAAGGCTCTTCCACAACTTCGGACCAGCTGTCGGCAATGACCATCGACTTCTTTGGCTTATCTCTGACATCACCGCCGATATCTTCCATCTTTCTGACCACGTCCTGAAAAAATATATTCATGTGAAATCGCCGCTGTTAAAAAATTTCATACAAACTCAGAAATTTCGTTATTTGAGTTCCAAATGCTAACCATTCCTTCAATGACTTTTCCAAAAACTACGTGTTTGCCATCCAACCACGGCGTTTGCTTAACCGTGATGAAAAATTGAGAGCCGTTGGTGTCTTTGCCAGCATTTGCCATCGATACCCATCCAGGTCCGTAATGCTTGAGCTTGAAGTTCTCATCTTCAAAACGTTCGCCGTAAATACTGTGTCCTGTGGATTCAGAGTGTTAAATCGTGTTATTTAATGAACAAGATTTTCTAACCTTTGTTCAACGAAGTTTTTGCATTTATCATAAAAGCTTATAGTTCCTGTTGTTTTTCTAAATATCTACGAATTTATGCTATAATTCTAAATCAATTGAGAAAAATGGAAAGAGAATTCCCTCTAGATGGACATTCTTTTAGTTGTTATTTCCTTAACATTGATAGTTGTTTTTATTTGAGGATTGAAAAAACGTTTCAACTCATGTTTATTCAATATTTTATCTTAAAACAACAAGACTATTTCCTAAATGAGGCTGAGAAAAAAAATTCGAGTGATTCATTAATTGGATAAAAATGATGAACATTGAATAAATATTTACAGAAAAAACACTTAAAACGCCCGGCAAGTAAAAAAAATTTATCTCAATATTAATTTAGTGTCAACATGGAATTTTTTTTTCAATTTCCACTCAGATCTTTATCTTTGAGTTTCAAGATGTTTTTTGTGCCACCAAAGTACGGCAAAAGAAATAAAAATCAAAATTCATTGTATCGGAAACAACAAAGGAAAGGAGTTTGAAAAAAGACTTACCTCCGGTACCGTCGCCTTTGGTGAAGTCTCCACCTTGGATCATGAAATCCTTGATAAGACGATGAATTTTGCTGCCCTTGTAACCTTCGCCGACGGGTTTGTCAGCCAAACCGACAAAGTTTTTTACAGTTTTAGGGACAGTTTTACCAAAAAGGCCAATTACGATCTCTCCGGCAGGCTCACCGTCAATTTGCATCACGAAATGAACCTGATTGCGAGAGAAAAGAATTATGCAAGTTGGTAAACATTCAAAACGTGTTTGTATGAATTTTTTTGTTTTGTTCAATCAAAGCTTACTTTGTGTGTCACTTTAGGGCCGTTTGGTTTGCTGTCGGCATTGCTGCCAGAGCAAGACGCGGCGACGACGAGGCCGAACAAAAGAGCTAATCTCATATTTGATGTTTAACTATTTTCGCGGCTTTTTTTAGTTAATCAAACGACAATCTTAAGAGATTATCGATGAAATGGTTATTAGAAACAAATATTGTTGATTGGCCGGAATTGTATGTTTTGTGCGTGTGGCGAGAACAAATCCTTCGAACCAAGCTGTCGAGGACACCAACTGCTCGCGACTGCCACGAATTAACGGATAAGGGGATTGCTAGTATTGCTACAGAGGTGAGAGGTATGCGTTTTCACGTAAAAAATTAGTTACCGCGTGGCGCCTCACTATTCGCTCCACGAAACCTGCAAATTCGTCTTATAAACCAATCAAAATCGATGTTCAAGCAAAAATAAACTTTTTTAAATCTGCGATGTTCGTCCTTCAACTAAATGGGCATTCGTTTGCGAAACATATGTGTTGACATTTACTGGCGAGGAATTCGAGAGTGCATCGACTTTATGTTATTTTTGTTTAATCATTTCATTTACCATGAAGCAGTATCTGTGAATCGTTATTTTTGGAATATGGGGATTTATAGACATTTTTCCACGTGATTTTGGGATTTTTAATTATTTAATCAAGTTTCCATAATTTTTAAATAATGGCAGTAATTAAAAATTAGGGAAGCTCTTCATGCGATATATTTTATGGATTGAAATATTGCGATGTTGACGTTTTGAAAAACATGTTTTTCTTATGCGGTAAACGGCTGATTTTGACATCTTCAATTGAATTTTTTTTTATTTGTAAAGTTTTTGTTTTTGTATTACAGTTTTTGTTCTGAATAAAACTCTGATAGAGTAAAGAGTGAGCCTAGTGAGCCTAATGATCCGCTTTATTAACGCCAACATTGCCGTGGCGCTTGCATCGCATCCATACTGAAAGAGCTATTTCTGTTCGGAAAGTCAATTTGAAACTGCAAATAATTGTGAGTGTACGTGTGCAATGAGTGATATCTTACAAAAGATGCCAATATTTATTACTCATTTTAAAAAAGATCAAACTCAGGTAGTCAATGTATGAATTTTCAGTTTTATTTTCTCAAAGTATCCCGAATATCGCTCCGCGATTATTTTCGCGCGTTAATTTGAATTCCACGATTCACGATAAAAGCGACACTCGCGGTGAAATAATGAGACTTGACTTGTTTTCGGAAAAGCTTATATACGCCACATGTGGTCCCCAACCAAAGCTTTTCTCTATGGCGTTATTTTTCGTACTTTGCATTGATGGGAAATGAATGAAATTGGGGGTATTTTCCATTAGAAAATGTGTAATGAACTGATTGATTAATGTTTCTATAAAAAAAAAATACATCAATATTAACAAAATAGATACACGTATTTTTTCTCATAATCCAAATTCGACCGACCCATTATTTTCTTGTCTCTTTGACATTTAAAACTTGGAGCGCTTTTCGATGCGGATAGCACGTGACATAAGCTTGACAACAGATCAACGCGTATGCTCATAGTGTATCATCCATTTTATAATTTACGCATAAAATATAAAAACTATGTACGAATTGTATGAAATAGATAAAATTACATGTTATAGTTGATCCAAAGTATTTATTGTATTAAACTATTCTAAATGATAAGAATGGATGCATTTTTCACTAAGTATAGCTTTGGGTTTGAGATTATTGTAACACTGGTCGATGGTCGATGACTTCCTGGGCAGAGTTGCGCACGAGTGTACAGAGTGGGGGTTAGCGATCTGGTTACGGGTCGTTCTTCTAGCGCTAATCGTGTCTACTTGGACCGTTCATCTTCGAATCCGCAGTCCGGTCGACGGGCGTAGAACGAACAAAAATGGCCCTGTTATCCCTTCGCCTGGCTGCCTCCGTGGCGAAACAACTGCCAAATGCTACCGTACAGGTAAATTTTAAAAATTCGTTGTATCTTTTCATTAAGTATCTCGCAAAAAGGGAGCACCTGTCTGTCTCGTTTTCGTAACTCGTTGAGCCATGTACTTGCCGACATTTTCTTACGTGTCGTACCACCGGTATCTCTCGTGTATTATATCATTCACATCCTTCGTCTACTTTTTTCCTTATCACCAAATTGTCATTTTCTCGTGATTGCTCTCAAATAATCGTCTCAGCTCAGTTTTCGCGTCGTTCTCTCACATCCTCGATCATCGCTATTACATAAACACGCAGAACGGTCAAAAGTTATGTAATAACGTGATTTTCATTGCCAACTAACTTTTTTCAAATTGGAAAATCTTAATTTACTACTTTTCCTTCAATCTTTTTTTTACCCATCAATTTCAGGTTCACTGGCCGGCAAGCTGTCTCGCAGCTCGCAAATACCATGTTTCCTGCAGTCGCCGGTCCGCTGAGATCTCCGCTATCTTGGAGGAGCGGATCATGGGGGCTGCCCCAAAAGTATGTACTCGATTATTTTAGTTTGAAATTCTAACGAAATCACATTTTTTACTGCTGCAATTTTATAAAACAATAAATTATACTCCAAAATTCTTTTTTTTACTAAATCATAAAATTTTCCTTGGATATTGATTTTTAAGTCTAAACACGAGCAGTTTGGACATGACGCTTTCGAGTAATGATGACTGTCAACATAAATACAGTTTTAATATTTCCTTCTATCAAGTTGCTTAATAATTTTTCACTTGGAAGTTTTAGAAAGAATAGAAATAAATTTCGGTATCGCGGCAATAAAACTGCTTTCATAATTTTTTTTTACAAGCCACTGAACATGAGATACAAAAAAAAAAACTTATCAAACATCCAAAAAACGTTTGCATAATTGATTTGGAATTATTTTTTGATTCGATTTTGATAACTTATTATTTTATTATAATAAAATTCTCTGCCGAACAATGCCGTTAATGATTATTAATAGTATCAAAGTTTGCATGAGACATAATGGATAATATTTTTATTATTCATTGTTTTTTAAACGTTTGAAATGGTCCTAATTTTTCTTATAGATTTAGTTTTGAAGTCGGAAAAACGATCGTTTAATTATCTTAACCAAGGACTGCAATAAAAGTTGAATCTTGAACTTTGTCATCGGTCAAAGTACTATTTTTTACATTTCTATTTTGTCCTTCCCTTTGAATCAATGAAATATTTCATTTCCTTACAATTTTTTTGAGTATTTGAAATGTACAAGAACCCCATGTCACTTGATTATTGATCGATAAAATTTGTTAAATATCATGAGGATATTTTGGCAATTGTATGAAAAATTTGATTATTTTAATTTTTCTGAGCATTTAAAAACGATAAAATGGTTTTAAAATTAAAATAACATAAATCGATCGAAATAACAGGCCAACCTGGAAGAGACTGGTCGAGTACTCAGTATCGGTGACGGTATTGCTCGAGTTTACGGTTTGAAGAACATCCAAGCCGACGAGATGGTGGAATTCAGCTCGGGCCTGAAGGGCATGGCTTTGAATTTGGAACCTGACAACGTGGGTGTGGTCGTCTTCGGTAACGATAGACACATTATGGAGGGTGACATTGTCAAGCGTACGGGTGCTATTGTCGACGTTCCTGTCGGTGATCAGCTTCTTGGACGTGTAGTCGATGCTTTGGGTAATCCGATCGATGGTAAAGGCCCGTTGAACAACAAACTGAGATTCCGTATCGGAACCAAAGCTCCTGGTATTATTCCTAGGTAAGGGTCATTCTTATACGATCGAATATGAAGATTCCATCACGTATATTTAGAATTATCGTCCCGCTCATACGATTTAAAATTGAAAGGTTTTTCCAATTTTTATTCCATTAAAACAACAAATTTTTCATATGGAACTTCTGCATTTGTGCGATACGATCATCGCAATATTTGACCCTAGACCCTGAAATCTATTTTTCGGAACGTAAACTCAACAAAGATGTCGAAAACGACTCCAACATTCTCGTCAGCATAAAATAGTCCTCGTACGCGATAATGAGGCTTAATCATACGCTTTCTCTTTGTTTTTTGATAACCATGAGAACGATGATGAAATAACCATGAGAACCAAGAGACTCGGTAGAGTCTCGAGACATTTGACAGCTGTATCGTCCGCTGGCCCGAAGCTCGCCCGAGTATATAATAGAATTGTATTTAGTAAACATTTAATTATAAAAACTCTAAGAAACAAAAAAAGTTTCATAAAAACGCAAAATATAAATTTTTGTGATGAAACTATTGGAGTCGCTTCTAACCTCGTTGAAAGGAGTCGAAATACATATATTTTTTTTCATTCTGAAAGCGTGCTCCTGGAAGCGAAACAAAAAATTTCACTCCGACAATTGAAAACTTGTAAATTTTAATTAAACATATGAAAATGCATTATTCTTTCCTGCCGTTTGTCATTCTTCAAAACAGGAAATTTTTTGAGCTTTTTGCAAAATTCTTAACTTCGACTGCCCACATAACACAACATTAAGGCGCTCCATTAGTTGCGTGTAAGAACGCACCTTCGATTTCCAATATCTCGAATATTGCATCCCCTTGAAATTCTCTCGCTAAAAAGTTTTTCAAAATACCTTTGAAAAACGTTTTAGCGAGAGTACTACGTTAGGTTTTCGATATAAATGACGTTTAATCATGATTATATTTCGTCCAAACAGGGAATCTGTCAGGGAGCCCATGCAAACGGGAATCAAGGCCGTCGATTCCCTCGTACCGATCGGTCGTGGTCAGCGTGAGTTGATTATCGGTGACAGGCAAACAGGTAAAACTGCGTTGGCTATTGACACAATTATCAACCAGAAGCGTTTCAACGACGCTGGTGATGAGAAGAAAAAACTGTACTGTATCTACGTCGCTATCGGACAGAAGCGTTCTACGGTCGCCCAGATCGTAAAGCGTTTGACGGACAGTGGAGCAATCGGTTATACGATAATCGTATCGGCTACGGCTTCCGATGCTGCGCCCCTGCAATATCTTGCGCCTTATTCCGGTTGTGCCATGGGTGAATTTTTCCGTGACAACGGCAAACACGCCCTCATCATCTACGACGATCTTTCGAAACAGGCTGTAGCCTATCGTCAGATGTCCCTGTTGCTCAGGAGACCTCCAGGTCGTGAGGCTTACCCCGGTGACGTATTCTATCTTCACTCCCGTTTACTCGAGAGAGCAGCAAAAATGAACATCACTCTTGGTGGTGGATCTCTAACGGCTTTGCCCATTATTGAGACCCAAGCCGGTGATGTGTCCGCTTACATCCCAACCAACGTAATCTCCATTACCGACGGTCAAATCTTCTTGGAGACTGAGCTCTTCTACAAGGGTATCCGTCCTGCCATCAACGTCGGTCTTTCCGTATCCCGTGTCGGTTCGGCCGCTCAGACCAAAGCCATGAAGCAGGTTGCCGGTTCGATGAAATTAGAATTGGCCCAATATCGTGAAGTCGCCGCTTTCGCCCAGTTCGGTTCGGACTTGGACGCTGCCACTCAACAACTTCTCAACCGTGGTGTTCGGCTTACCGAGCTCCTCAAGCAGGGACAATACGGTAAGCATTGAAATTTCTGTTTTTTCATCTAGATTTGTTTACTTCCGTGTATTTCATTGTCTCGTAATGTTTTCTTTCTTTTTCTTTTGTGAATAGTGCCCATGGCCATTGAAGAACAAGTAGCCGTTATCTACTGCGGTGTCCGTGGATACCTCGACAAAATGGATCCCGCTAAAATCACTGCCTTTGAGAAGGAGTTCACCGCGCACATTAGGTAAGGCTTTTATTTCGTTCCCGGGGATTTAGTCGTACCTTTTATCTCTGTCCAACCGAATTTACTATAAATAACCCACGAAGCTCGACGAAGATCTCATTTAACTTTTATTTTGTAAACGCTCGTAACACAAATCGTTTTTGAAAACAGGGCAACCCAGCAAGACCTCCTTCAGACGATCGCAAAGGAGAACATCATCAGCGAATCTTCGGACGCTAAGCTCAAGAAAGTCGTTACAGATTTCCTGTCCTCGTTCGATGCTTAAGAAGTTTCTGAGCACGAGTAACAACAGCTCCCTAACATCATCATCACCGATCACCGTTGCCACTATTTCGCCTATCAATGCTCTCGAGTATCGAACGCATTAATTAGTCGATGAAACTCCTAATTTTGATGAAATTTTCATATTTTTCCTCCCCGGAAGATCGAGGACAGTGGAGATTGAACAACGATACTCGAGGATATACGTCAAGGTGGACATTAAGTGAGCGAGAAAGAGAAAGTAAAAAAAACGAGAGAGAGAGAGAGAGAGAGAGAGTGAGGGTGATACTTTCAATGTCGCCGTTATAAAATCATCAACAATTCCACAAAAGTTAGAAGCGATAACTGTACGATAGTCACCGACATATTATAATTGATACGTTGCTCGTTGGTATTTAAAATAAACGTTTAATTACCTACGATATTTTGCAGCAGTTTAATCACGCAGGTTTTTCGAACTTCGGTTATTACCAAGAGATACCTGCTGTGTATGTAGCAGCCAGCGAGATTATCGCCACCCCAAGAGTCGAGGATTATTGGGAATAAAAGAAGAATAATAAAAAAAAAGGATATACACGAGTCAAATGTAAATAAAGTAAATTTACTCAAATCTTCCTATAACTTTTTACACAATTATGATTCTTATTATTTCTTCATCGATTTTTCGACTTCCGGTTATTCTCCTGTGGCTCGTTTTTTACTCTTCATTGCAAATCAGGCACTACGACGAGATTCATCTTTCGTTTATCGACCGTTAGAGAAGGCAATACTTTTGTTATTATTCCAGTCGCTACTGTTCTCTTGTTGTCTCGGACCGTGAAAGTTTGACCAACCAGCACGGGCATACGTTTTATCAGAGTCAATCGCGTCGTCGCATGTTCCCCAGGCATCATCATGTTTGTTCCCGGTGGCAGAATCAGATCGAATCGACATTGAACGCACCATGTTGAGCTGTAGATCGGAATGCACCATCCTGAAGGCTTGAAAGAGAATAATTTATTGTTGAAAATTTACATTGCACTGAGACCCTTATAAAAATTTTAATTCAGCGATGAAATTATTAGAGCAATGTACAACAAAGTTACAATCGATCAACACTTTCGATTCAACGATCCAATCTTTAGGAAAAAACTTTTTTTATGACATAAGGACCAAACTCGTCACGAAATTTTCAATTTAAAGTTCATTCTTGACTTTTTGAAAATTCACTTGATCTCAATGCATTAAAAAAATTAGGGAATCGATGACGAGGAAACGAGGGTTATTTAGTAGAAGCAGAAGATTTACTAGAAGAATATTCTTAAATAAAAAAATATGCTCTGATTGAAAATAACACAATATGAAAATATACCGGCAAAGGCTTGTGTCTTCCACCATCGGCTGTTTCGAGCAAATATAGTCGAGCTTCAAAATGATTGCTTGACTCGAGTGAGTCTTTCGCGCAGAGCAACATCCCTCTGTAGACATCGGCCGACTTGATTCCACGAAGTAATATACCGACGTTTTCACCAGCCAATGCTTGTGGGACGCTCTTCTGAAATATCTACTCGCGTCCCAATTTGGTCATTATACATAAAATATTTTTTATAATCTCTTCGTTGACACACTGGGTCATTTTGATCCAACCCAATTTTTAGGCGTTATTAATTATTACTCCAGAAATATCTTTAAGAATTACCAGCGCTCCTTCTCCATAATTAACGATTTCTTCATACCGAAGTTTTTTTTTTTTAATGGCATTTTTGATGAGTACATTCCTGGTTATCAATCTCAAAATATTAAAGACCGAAAAAATGGTGTTGTTTAAAATTGAATGTACACTTTCGCAAAAGTCAAAGTTTTCAATATTTTTTTTCTATAATTACATTTAATGTATTCGAAATTTGTATGCTGCACCCATATCGAGAAAATTGTGAAGTATTCTCCCGATTTTTTTCCATAAAGACCAAGGGGCTGCTAATAAAAGACGGATGCTCCGGGTCAAATTGATCCAGTGTGGCAATACGGTGGTCAAACTTAAGTTAGTCAACGAAAAGTTAAGAGATGGAAACTTGGAGGATTTAAGAAAAAAAAACGTGCCTGCAAGTCCGAGATTGAAGTGCGAGACTCGGTATCGAAACCTAATAAATCCGCCTGTGCGTTCTTCTTCACCGTTCCACGTTTTATTGTACCAACGACAACGGTTCCTCGGCCTGGGACGGTAAAGGAATTGTCTATTGGCATAAGAAACGGAGAATCGTAATCACGTTTCGGTGTTGGTATGTGTTCATCAACTGCATCGAGTAAACGCTCGATCGATGGTAAACCATATTCCGAAGTGTCTCCGTTTAGTGCCTTTGAGGCTGAACCTACGATCACCGGTGTCGAACATGCGTCGTAACCGAAATTTGACAATATCTCTCGTATCTCAATTTCCACGAGTTCTAATAACTCGTTGTCCACCAAATCCGCCTGAAATTCAATTTCGTTACAGAGATAAATGTAATTTAAAATTTCAATGGATTTGAAAAAAAGATATATATTAAAATTAATTATAAAGATTAAATATCAAAATATCGGCAAAAAAAAATCTTGGTTTGTTAAATATTACGAAATTGTAATTTTTTAAATACAATTTCGTGATAATGCGATGCAAACTTCAATAGCACAAATGTTTTTTGTCCGGCCTGTTTGAAATCTGTTATTTCTGTTGAAAAATTTGATAAAAAACGTGCTCTACTTTTTTTTTTAAGACCGCATCCAAAATGATCACAATTCAGTAGTTTCAAGTTTTTTAAAGTGATATTTCAGCTTTAATTCTGTTTTTTAAATGACGATAATGGAACTCGACATTGTTTTTATTATATTGCTATAATTAACATATTCCATTACGATGATTGAATATTTTGGATTAGAAAGTTTTTTGAATTTGAAAGAAACTACTTGTTACCTTATTGATATAAACAACAATGCGAGTGATTCCAATTTGTTTAGCTAGAAGAAGATGTTCTTTAGTTTGTGGCATAGGACCATCATCCGCTGCTACTAATAAAATTGCTCCGTCCATCTGTGAAGCTCCGCATATCATATTTTTAATAAAATCTGCATGGCCAGGACAATCTGTATGAGCGTATCTTCTATTTTTTGTCGCGTAACCGACGTGTGCTATGTTTATCGTTATACCCCGTGCTTTTTCTTCTGGTGCTTTGTCGATTTGATCGTAAGACACATAGCTGCAATTTTTGTATTTCTCTGACAAATATTTTGTGATTGCAGCAGTCAGGGTTGTTTTACCATGATCGACATGGCCTATTGTACCTATATTGCAGACATTTGTATCTGGAGATGAATTTTTTGCTGTTTTTGTATTTGTGTTTACTTGTGTTGAAAAACAACGTGCTTTGTTAACAAAACTATTCTGCACATCTTTTAGGACATCGTTGTTATAGCGAAATGTTCGCAATCTCTTCTGAGCCCAAATCTTTGAATGGCCATCAAGGACACATTGGCGAAGCAAATTTCTCATCAGCATACTCATTGTAATTTCCTCGCTGGACTAGCTGTAATTAAGTAATTTGTTTGATTAAATTCAATGAATTTCATCTTGTGATACAAAATTTGTGAACATTTAATCAAGACTAATTGGTTTTTAAATACTACGTGATGTTGCGAATGAGATTCATGATTTTTCTCAATATGATCAAAATTAAAACACTGAAAATGGAAAAAATAAGCAGATACAGTCGATCGGGTGAATGGACTTACAAAATGAATGTTCGAATTGCTAAATTATTATTTTTTTTGACTGCGAATCAAAAGAGCAATACTTTTCAATAATTTTTGAGTTGTTCCAGTCGAATCTGGTAGTAAAAACATTGTATCAGTTTCGTTAAGTTTTTTGAACTCAGTGAAACAACAGCGTTGCCGTTTGGACTAGATTTTTGGTTAACTTTTGGTTACAAATATTTCAGGAAACAGGTTTTTGCACAGGAATGAATGGAGGAGCTGCACCATGGTCTTTGAGCAAAAATTATTTTGAATTTTTAAGAATCAAAGGAAAGCCAATTAATATTCTGAAAAATATTATAACTACTTAGGTCATTATGTGTAGCTAGAAACGCATTTTCGAAAAATCCATATTTCCAGTCACGAAACTCAAACGTGAAAAATTTCCTTTATAATTAAAAAATATCTTTTGGTGGTTTCTCGAAAAACCACACCCAATAAAGAAACTTAATTCAAAACCAAGATTCAAATAAAATTCAAGATTTTGAGGGATATTAAGTGAAAATTAATAATAATGTCATTATGACCAGTGTCATTATGACAAGTTATTTTTATATGAAATATGAATTTATTATTATCCAATTTTCATTGTTATTTAATTTATTAACCATTGTCATCATGATAGTTGGTCATTGTGAGTTCAAGTTTGGATGTAATAGCGATTAAGGTATTTCTTTCACGAACTTGAATATTGTACCAATGACCGATATTTTTGCACGATGAATTAAAAATCTAAACAAAAATGTTTGCGGTAAAACTTGGAAAAATGTGACTAGCAGTCTAGCAGACGATTTTTCGTAACAAGAATTTTGAAGAGGTTATATTATGTTTTCTTTGACAATTTTGACGACATTTTCAAGACGAGACTTGTTTTTGCCTGTTACAAATCAGCCAGATTTTCCCCAAAGTTATTCTGCTCTTCATGAGTATTTTCATTGACGTTTGCCAATTTCTTATTTTATATTATCTAAAAACAATGTTGATTGCAGTTTCTCCCTTCAACCGTTTTTTTTTTGACAGTGCAGTCGTTGACTTTGTATGCAGCGCATCGAAAAATATAAAAAATTCTACGAATTCACCCAACTAAGCCAAAATTTTCGATTTTAGTTAATCGTGGGGACGAATTATTGGTTTCGAGATTTTTTTTTCAAGATCGCACAAAAAGCACTGATTTCCTCGAAAATAATATCTTGAAATGGATTTTAAGAATTCATGAAATCCGGAGGTAAATAAAATTTCTGACTCACTTTCCCATGAAAGAAACATTTAATTTACAAATTAATTCACAGAATAGAGGAGGCTGTAAATTGTACAATCCGATTTTTTTCTAGTTTATACAACACCAAAAATATATTTGAATTAAAAATCGTGAAGATTTGCCATGGTGGGCATGGTTGAGCTTATATTCATTGATATCTGTAATCTGTAAGGAGAAAAACCGGTAACTGGTAGTAACCTCTCCGATAAAAAAAAAAAAAAAAAAATACAAGCAAGAGTAGATTTCTTGAAAGCGTACATTTATCAGTCGTAAAATGTAATTTCGTTGCAAAGAAAGCATCGACTTACTACGAGCTGTCCGGTCCACTGGTGTTTCTACTACCAATCTTCTCGTTACTTTTTAATGGCTTTCATCAAGTCATAGCGCATTCAATATTAATTGAGAAATCGTGGAAAAATTGATACAATGTAAACCTAAAATCGGGCAATAAATAAGGAATAGTAATAATATTCAGCGGTGTAGGAAAAGCGTGTCTACAGCACAATAAACTTACACACGTTGTAGTGTAGTATTTAGCAGCCAGAGGCGCTGTTGAATGACGCGAAACGCGTTCGAAGCCTGTCGTAAGGCGGCCAAAAGCCAAGGTGAAAGCGAGAAGCGACCATTTAGCATTAGTTGCGGGGGATACACGCCGGGCGCATGTGGTCGGTTGATCCAGCGTGGATCCACGTCGTATCCTTGTTTACTTCTTATATCCCAGAATCCTAGAGGAAACCTCAGAGGACAAACGACGACATTGACAAAAAAAAAAGCGATTGGCGTTTATGCCGATGCGTAAAATTTTCAGTAGAGGGTGAGAACAGAGTCTCTTGAATAGAAAGTAAGTGCCTTTTTATTCTCGTACTAATGATTAATTTATCAGTCGTAATATTTCTTACATTAGAATTCTGATAAGGACAAGAATCTTGGAAGCAAGATTTCTTTTCTTTGTTTTGCTGTCCGTCGTTGACGCTCGCATGTATATCTATCCTTGAACGATCGTCATCTGATATCAATAGTTCGTAGAACTAAAGACTCCCAGAACTTTCAATTAACAAGACAAACATTATTCCTGTGATAGTGAACGAACGATGAATAATACGGGTTTTGCGACAGTGGCTCGATAAAATATAACTGTTTCGTCGTTATCGGCCGGCAATATGACTCACGTTACAAATTCCGAGAATTCACAATAATAATAGTAGCAAAGACAATAACAACAAAATTAAACATATAAACAATCACAACAACGTTAATAATAAAAAAAACATCGTTATTGTAAAAATAATAACAATTTAAGTTGGAAATTTGATGAAATTTGTAGGCCAAATATTCCTAGAGAAAGATTGTAAAAAAAATGGACAATGAAACAGGCCAGGAAGAATCGCTGGGTGGATCGAGTACATTGGGAATCAATAGTCCAAATCAATCGGAAGATTCAAGATTTTCCGTAAATTCTTATGAGAGCGACGAGTATCCCATGGAGGTCAATTCGTATGACTGGGAGGAAGATTCATCTTACGATACGATAGAACATTTCGACGACTCGAACTATGAACCAGTCGAGCTAACGCTTAACGAACCTGTGCATGTACTCTTCCCTCCAAGGAGGGAGGAAAATCCTCCGGTAGAGGAAGATATTCCTGTAGAAGCGCTGGAGGAAAATAATAATGACCCTAACAATAACATGGACTCGAATGAAATATCAAATATTGATGAGGAATCCATTATTATGGAACAAAGCTCGGAGAGTGGAATCCTGATTGATCGGCCTGACAGTCCTAAGCCCGGGTGTAGCAAAGATTCTTTGCCTGTTTCGTGCCAAGGAGAAGCTCCTCTTACGGAGAGAGAAATCCATGAAAGAACCAAGCACGTACTTGAACTTATTACGAGCATTGACGCAGATTCAGTTTCTGAGGCAATCAGAAAAAAACCAAAGACAGATATAAATGATTTCAAACTTAGGGAGCTTATGCCTAAGCATAAAAGATTGGTTCATCCGGAGATTGATAGTGTCTCCAAAAACGCTTCAGGATCGATAGTCAAAAGTAACATCATTGCAGAAAATTACGCTGGATCTTCAAAGAGCGATCAAAACCCTCTGACAATAATGAACTCTGTCAAGCGGGGACCTGCCGAAGATATTTGCACCATAGACTGCAAGAAATCCTCGTCAAATCCAGATATCACGATTTTGCTACCAAAACTTGGGGCTGCTCCGACAACGTCCAGAAGCCCTTCACAGATTCCCATCCTGGTTGGCAAGAGTCATCCTAGTTGGCAGAGAGATCCCGCCATGGGAACAGCTCGTGAAAAATCTGTGCTACAATCTAGCATCCTTGTTCCTCCCCCGTCAACTACTCAAAATACGCCACAATCAATTCTCGATGGAATCACAGTTCTCAACCCTTCCACAGGTGCTATTCGCAAAGTACGAGCTAAAATGAACCACCAACAACCACAGCGACAACAGCAAGACCTTTCCTCCTACAGAGTTCCCGAAGAGCCCTCCTTTGTGCTCGATAATCCTTTTGCAAATGTTGCAAAGAATCCTGCTCGTAGAGGAGGATTTGACTTAACTTATTTGCACACGAACAACGGTGTTACAACCAATTCACATGGGGAACCAAAGAATCCTTCAACGGCGATAGGAACTGCTGGAAATCCAACAATCCCGATGACTATTGTGCCAACAACCACTCAGTCTACGATTCCATATCAGCAACCTACAAACAGAACTGTTTGTATGGAAATGTATTACAAATTAAGAAACATATTTCCAAACGTCGATCCGCACTATTTAAAAAAATTGTGTCCTCCTGAATGGGGACCCGGTGATCGGGATGCTCAAGTCACTCCTATTGTGGAATATCTTCTCAGCAAGGGTGACAATTTACCACTTGCACCTGTTCGAGACGATGAGGCGGGTGGAGCGGGAGCTGAATCTGCCATGGCTTATGGCAATGTCGATGATGTCTACGAGAATTTACTCGGTATTTTTCCTGATGCGGATCCTCATTTTTTACGTGAATTCGCTGAAAACAACGTTGCTAAACCAAACGCGATAAAAGAATTCGTCGAATCGAAACTCGAATCACGCGATTATCCGACCAGAGAACAGTATCGAGCTCGACTGAAAATCACCGAACAACAGAGACAGTACACCACAGGATTCAATGTGGAGCAATATCTTACAATCATCCCTGATCCATTTACACATTTTATGGATCCACAAAGAAAATGCAATCACAGTACCGTCGCTTTTGAATTTCTCAAAAGTTACTTCGGTCGAATTAAAGTAAGTTTTTTTTTCTCGTATTTAAGATAGTGGTCTGGCCAAAGTATTTCGCTATAGATTTTATAAAAATTGCACCACAATTTTTCTACAGATTTTTTTTTTCCTTAATCACAGAGGAACATAGTCATTAGATAACATTAAATATGGGAAACGTCGTTATTTCTGAAACTCTAAACTTCATATTAGACAGTTTTCCCAAAAGTTTATTCGTTTTTACATTATTATAAGATATAAAAACTAACATTATTCGATTATTGTGCAAATTATATCCAAGTTTTAAACAATCAGTCGGAGATTTAACTCTTGAATGTGACTGTGGCGAGACTATTAGCTCAATATTTTAGTTTTTTTTTATTCTTAGTTTTCTGATTGCATAATAATACATTAATTTATTTATTTTTTATACAGGTTACGACTATAACGAAATTATACAAACAAAATATGTACAATTTAACTGCATCTGCACAAGCTTTCGAAAGTATAGGCCCTGAGATGAAATCAAAACGCAGTGGATCTGAGATGCCCACCGAAGATATTCTGTTGCTACAGGAAATCGCTTTTATCAAACATAAAGCCGAAATAAGCGAATATATTGAAAACAAAAAGAAAGCTGAAGAAGCTGAATTTAAAATGATGAAGGTATTATTTTTTATTAATTATTGTATAATAATATTGAAGTTTAGATCGAAAAAAAAAACATTTCGATGTATTGCAACGATGTAAACTTTGACGTCATTCCTTCATGTGCTTCTATTAATCATTTATTGCGATACAAACGAGTCAAATTAGTAATAGCTTTTTGCATCATTATTAATGCCAATTCTGGGATATTTCAAACTTTGTGCACTCTTTTTGTGACGTCTATTTAGTTGATGGCTTACACTATGCCTGGGGTCTGGTATAGAAAAAGATTGCTATAAATTCTAAAAACTTGAATTTCCAATAATATTTATTGCCTTCTCGAAATTGAATTTTTACAAATCTCTCGTTAAAAGAGTTCTACTGCGTAAGCTTTATTTTGTTTTTCGATGTTATTTATCTTTCATTGTTTGTAATTAAGGCAATTATAATCCAAATAATCGATTGTCATACGTTAAAAATATAAAATCTTTGTTCTTAGGAAAATAATTTCCTTGTTGAATGCCAATGCTGTTATGATTCGGAATGCGTCCCATCAAAATGCTCGTCCTGTGATAAGGGACATTTATTTTGCAACAATTGCATAATAGCCGGTACAAACACCAGACTGGGTGATGGCGAGACTCGCATCAATTGTTTTCTCAACTGTGGCAGCGAAATAAGCTTGTCTGTACTCCAGCAAGTACTTGCTCCTACAACCTTCAGTATTCTTCTTAAAAAGAGGCAAGCTGCCGAGGTAATGGAGGCTGATCTTGAGGGCCTCGTGTCATGTCCTTTTTGTAACTTCGCTTCGATACCTCCTGAAGAGGACAAAATCTTTAAGTGCTTGAATCCGGAATGTACCAAAGAGTCTTGTCGGTGAGTTATTATTTTTTTTTTTTTTAATTGAATGAATTACAGAATAACGGGAAACGTATTACTGATGGAATTGAAGTTTCCATCATTGTAATGCAGCGAAAAATAGATTTTTTCCACAGTTAAAAATTTTTTTTTATTTTTATTTAGTCCTAAATTTTATTAGCGATTTAATGTTTAATTTTTTCTACAAAAGAACAAGAAACTTCGCTTTGCTATGTTCCAACGATCCAAACTCGAAACTTCTCGCTTCTTTCGGAAATTTGTAATACGAAGTGCAAATGAATGTCATATTTATAGTAATCGATTGTTGTTTTATTCTTGGACGATAATATTTATTTGCAAGCATGAGTAGAGAATTTGAAATATAGAGGAATTGAAAATGGGAGTTTTCATTTTATTATAGCGATTGGAATTTCAATACAAAAACAAATATCGTGAAGGTTTTAATAAATTTTGTAATATTTTGTGTTCAGCCTTTGCAAGGAACTAAGCCACGTGCCTTTGAAATGCGACGAGGTATTAAAAGCTGACAAAGCGAGACTTTACATCGAGGAAAAAATGACCGCAGCATTAGCACGAAAATGCTACAAGTGTCAACGATCTTTCTTCAAAGAAGAAGGATGCAACAAAATAACCTGTCACTGCGGGGCTTTGATGTGTTATTTGTGTGATCAACCGATCAAAAATTATTCTCATTTCCGCGGACAAGGCTCGAATGACAAGAACCTGTAATTATCAGTCGAACTTATACATTTTGCTGACCTACAGTCACTATAAAAATGAACGGAAAACACTGTTTTTTCAACTGCTTTAAAAATTAAACCAATCAGCCATTTTTAACGCAACAAGTCGCATTCGAAAGTTGAGGAAATTAGCTACGAACTGCTTTTATGGATTTTCTCGTGAATTTTCAAAGTTGTTAAAAAACATGATTTTCTTTCGTTGGCTTTGTACGTCATTTTTCATCGACCCGATGATGATCTTTAAATTTTACGGTTTACAGTTGTCCCTTGTACAGCGACACTATAAGATTAGATGCTGTCGCTGTGCGTAAGGTCGCCGAAGAAGCTCAAATGCAAGTTATGAAAAAAAATCCGAGCATCAAAATTGATACGAGCAAACTCTTACCGACTATTCCAAATCCGAGGCAAGGACCTCATACGACTGTCCTTGACGCCGATGAAATGCCTGTGAGTTGAAATAAAAATCTCTCATCGCATTTGTTGATTCGTCTTAAATTCATCGATGAAACTTTCTAACGTTTATTTTGTTTTTTTTTTTTTCTACAGCGTCGCGCTCAACGAGTCCTCGACCTCAACCCTCTATGAAAAATTTTAATCACCGCATTAAAAACCTCGGCTGGGCCACGAGAGAACAAGAAAAGTGTGTTCGAGTTTCGCGAAATTGCGATTAAACGGTGCGCGACCAAATCGCGACCAAAGAAAGTTTTTATCAAACAATTATTTGTTCGTTCGTTTCAGAGTTAATTTTTTTTCTAATTACATATATCGTTACATTGTTTTTCTTATTAATTTCGTACTCTCCACGTCTTTCAACGTGATCAATCGATCAAACTGATCTTGAATTATCGTTTTGTAGTTATGTAAGCAAAGGGTACAGTTTTAGCGATTGTTTCTTTCCAAAACTCATCGCTAAACAACTTACCTTAAACATGTGTACCTGAGAGAGCTCTGCTCGCATTGAGCTCAACAAGGTTAGTGAGAAATGAAGAATATGCGGTTCCTAAATAAGACGTGCTCTCTTCTAAATATGTATTTATCTTGTAAAAGATTCGCATTTTTCTAAAAATTTATCGATGTTCTTATTACCATAAATCCCAGTCTTTTCGTTACTCTAAAAAACGTACATTCGGTGTTATATTCGCGGGACGAATGGAAATTCAAAAATTACATTAATAGAAACGGGGATCATTTTGAATTTCGGAATTTTTTTTTCTGTGCATATTTACATTAAAATAAAATAAAAATTCTTGTATAATGTACGAAACGTTATTCTCTTTTCACGAATCGATAAAAAAATTACTGATAATGTAAATTATACATTTTTGTTTTTTGAAATTGACATATTTCGAGCTTTTTGATTCAAATCAAAAATAGAAGATGGATTTCTTAAAAATTTTACATTTTTCATGTAATTCTTGATTGTAAGATTTCATCTATATGAAAAACCTGATTTTTTTAAAAATAAAAACTTGAGTTCGTAGTTTTTTTCTTCTATAAACTATTTAACAATTTTTATATTTAAGAAAATTAACATTTTTATGAACTCAACCGATCACTTGAATTCAATCCCATCAAAAATTAACAATTTGCACAGTAAAAATAACAAATCCAAAGTTCAATTTTGACACCCGTTGCTATTAATGTAACAGTAATTTTTCGATTAATCAGAAAACATCGAACTTTAGAATTTAATTGATTTGTAATAGCCAACTATATTTGAACAGTAGAGAGGTTTTTATAGTGAAAACTGCGTCACGTGAAAAATTCTTGTTGGAATTATCTTTTTATGGTTATTTTATAACCAAAAAAAAAAAAACAAACATATCTGCAAAACGAAGACACTGATTCGACCGATAAATTTGAAGCACAGAACATAGTTATTTGAAGTTGTCCTAAACAAAAATTGGAACGAAGAATACGTTCGTTGCTTCGTTTCAATTTTCGTTGAGGAAAACTTCGAATAACTATGTTCTGTGCTTCAAATTTATCGGTCAAATCAGTGTCTTTGTTTTTCAGACAAGTTTGTCTTTTTTTGGTTATGAAATAACCATTAAAAAAAATTCCAACGAGTTCAACGTAGTAGCGTGACGATTATGAGATCGAAAAACGATGGCACGCGCGTTTTAGCTCAGACGAGAGCAAACAACACGTATTTCGCTTATTTCAAACACATATGATAATATTATTGCAAGCAAATTAACAGACAAACTCTATTTTTTTGGCCTTATTCCACAAACATCTCTCTTATGAAATGTAATACGTTATTACTCTTTCAAACATTTATTTATTTCATGTTTGTGTTTGACGAAGAATCCCCAAATTTTGTTTGTTTACATTTTACACGTGCATGAATTTACTGTTGCTATTTGTTCCGGGTAACTTTCCATGTTTACTTTCTGCGTTTGTGCGACCAAAAAATCTAAAATGTCGTCAAAGAAATGCTGCTGATGACAGTTCTTCAATATTCTCGAAGGATCACAGGTCTTTCAAGACCTGTGATTGCATCAGAATTATCAAAAAATATTGCATTTTTCTTGCATTCAGTTTTCTTTGGACGGAAATTGAATCAGTTCGTGAAAAATCTTTTTCAACTCGCATTGTGCTGATGTTGATCTAGTTTCGTCAACAGTTATTGGGACTATGCTTTCGTATTATGGTGACGAGATCATGAACTAGTTTTCACCCCCTTGACACAGTCACAGTCGAGCAAAAATAATATTTATCAGCAATAATCTTATTATGCATCGTTGGAATTGACATTGAGAACGTCATTTACGATTAATTCAATGAATTATTCTAAAGTTATCCTATTGACAAGTATTTTCAGGTTTTTCTTTGATTCCTTTCTTTTCATTTTTATACAGCATGGGAACTTAATGAACAAATGACGAAAATCCAAAACACGAATGACTCTTGCGAAGTTTTTATCGTAGAAGATTTTTCTTTCTTACATATTTTTCTAAGTATTATCAAGAGAACGAGACATTGGTTTCACCACTCGGTTTTTTTTTTGCAGAAATATAATTTATTTTCATTGATTTATTTGATTTTTGAACCTAATATTTTTAAAAGAAATTGGGCACTTTTCGAGTCTGCTGAATTTTTAATATTCTTTGCAAATATTGATTTCGAAATTTGTAGAATTTTACAATTATTATGATGGCCTTCGCGTTCATTGAATCGTCAAATTTTCCATCTCGTCGATAAATCGTGGGAAAAAATGGTTATGTTTTGAAAAATCATTGGGTGGTAAAAACAATCCTAATTTTTGTATCAATACTTTTAGAACTGTGTGAAAAAATCTGCTTTTCGCAACGGCAAAAACTTGAACGGTTTAATCATTTTTTCATGACTTTGCGTCTAGGGTCGAAAATACAGTTTGCGGGTACGGTTCTTGTGGTTGACACTCTGGGTCAACTTGACCCGGAGCGTACTTTATCCACCTGTCATCAACAGCCGCTCGGTCAGTTTTTATTGAAGAAAATCAGAAACACTCCAAACATTCCTTAAAACACTTGCATCATAAAAATTCAAAAAATATAGAAATCAATTATAAAAAAAAAACATAAAAACCTTTAATTTTGAGAAAAGTGAACATTTTCCCGAAAAAAATCATTATTTTTCCAATTTATCATATTTTTGAGATCAATAACCAGAGACTTTGTCATGGAAAATGCTCTTTATCGAAAAAAATAGAACCATGACAAGATTTTCGGGAAAAGTATTTATTTAAAAATATTTCTGGCGTCGTGATAATAAACGCCGAAAAATAAGTCTGAGACAAAAAGACCCAGTGTGTCAATGAAGGGTTAAAAAGTTAAAAAAAAGTTTCCAATAAGATTAGTAATTTGTTCTTTTTTTTTCCATTGCATTTCGTCTCAACTCTAATTGACTGTCAATTGTCGCATTAACACCCAGACAAATTCGCATGCTCGTAAGCTCAAAAATAAATCAATGTTTTTTAACATATTTATTTTATTCTTCAACAACTATCGACTAAACGAATGGTACAGGGTTCAATGTCGATTAGTTCCACTGCAGTTAAGTGCATCACAACGTAGTTGAAATTGGCGGTTTTGGTGTCGATCAAAGTGACCCAAAACGGTGCAACGTATATTTGTTGTTCGTTGTCAAATTCATTTGCAAAGATCACGTCGTAAATCTTGGGAATTTTTTAGAAATGAGACCAAGAATTATTTTTCTCCAGTGTGTTTTTTCCCCTTCGAAATTTTCCAAAAATTCGTGTCCACCGTTTTCATGAATTTCTCTCGTATTCAATTGAATCGAATTTCAATTTCTCGAAATTTCAATATATCTCAGAAATTAGCGAAATATCTGTGTAGTTCGAGCCAATGAGCTCTTTCGTATCCGTTATATTTGAGAAACTGCAGACGGCACGAACCTCCTACACAGTTCCGTTATTTCTTGAAATAAAAATTATTGATTAAAGTAGGAAAATAGAATATTCACGATATTTTTCGAAATATAATGAAAAAACATTTATTCAAAATTCAAGTTCAATGGTATACAGAGTAACGGTGATTTCATATTTCGTCGATTGTTGATAAACCTCGATAAATAAATAAATTGATAAATCTCGAAAGAGTGTTTGCTTGTCAGCCATGCAATGAGAAGTATGGCACAAAAAATGAGTAATTCAAGCATCGTATCTTTCGATGTTGAATGAATTTTTCAAATTCGTAAATATTCTTGAATATATACAATAAATAATAAAAATAAACGAAAATATTTTTATAAGAACATCAAATTATTTCGATTGGAAACAATGATGAGGGAACTGTGTTGCCTTTTTTCCATTGCTATGCGGTGAAAGAAGGTTGTTCCTTCTAGCGCGGTCAGATCTTTCTCGTCGTTGTTTAGCTTCCATTTGTTGTCTGTAAGCAAAAAGTGGTCTGAAAACTTTGGTTTCCTGGGCCTCTAAATCATTTTCAGATTGAATTTCGTCCTGGGGATCGATAGATCGGACATTCCTGGAAGCAGAAATGGGGCTTGGATCCAAATGGAAGATTTCAATGATGCCAGCGTCGTCATAGTTTTTAGTGGAGATCGTAGGCTCGAATTTTCTTCTAATTCCTGACACCGTTGTTGCAGCAAGCTTCGATTCCTCCGACTCTATTTTATCACTCAATCGAACTCTCTCGATATGTCCGTTACTTCCGGTGAGAAAACGTTTCGGTAAACCGTAGGCTTGGATGCTAGGTTCGCGAGTGGTCGTGGCGCCCAAAATTCCATTTCCATTAATGCATAAAAGCAGTCCATTGAAGAGCAGGAAATTCTGAATGAAAACATACGGAAAAATCAGTTTCTTTTCCTTCGTAATTCTCAACGTTCAAACCGGAAGTTAATTACTTACCATTACTGCGATCATCGTTGCAACAAATCGATAAAATACTCGTTATTCCAAAAGTGGCACAAGATAAAATAATAAAAGTCAATAAGTTGAGGAAAACTAAGATCGTTCGTAGGTATTCAAAGATCGAATGAGTCAAATCACTCTCGAGCAAATCTTATATAGCCAGAGACAGTCACATTGGATAAAAATAAGAAGAAAGGATTTTGTCCAGGTGGGCTCGCCAGCAGATGCGTTTATGTTAAACTCATAATTCCTGCGAGAGAGAAAATGAGAAAGAGAGAACCTGCCATTGGAATTCAGTGGAAAAAAAATGAATGTACGATGATTCGCGGTAACGATCTCGCTCGATCTCCTCGATCTGTGAGTCAGAGGATTTACAAGCGAATGTAAAAAAAAAAAAAAAAAAAAGAACAAAACGAGTATACGTGAGCGCGAAAGAAATCCAAGTGCATCGTCCTCCTCTTTTTGCACTTATTCATGCGAGTCCAATAAACAAACAAGTCTTTATAAACACTATTTGCACCAATTACGTAGCCTGTTAAACGATTTATTGATCATATGGTGACTGCTAATCGATGACAACCCATATGCGAGTGAGTGCGCTATTAAAAAATTCTTCGAACTATACTCGAGAGCGGAACTTTAACACTTTCCACAGGCCAATGGATTAATCATCAGTGATCGCTGTTCTTTTTTTTAATCCTACGATTCTCTATGGTATCCAACTGTTGAATATTCAATAATCGATCATTGTACCGTTTCTCAAATCTCGTTTACATCGAATGGTAATGGGTGAAAAAAAATTCAAGGACGATATGTTTTGGGTTTATCAAACAGCTCCATAGGCGGACGAAAAATCTAATGAAAATTCTCAGATACCAATTATTGTAAGTTCTTATAATGAATTCATAAAATAATTACGTATACTCACAGCACTTATTTTAATTCTATAACTAATGTGATGAATTACACATTAGTCAGTCGAACATAAACAATTTAATTGATTCGGAAATATTAGATCACATCGAGCGAATTTATAAATATGATTGTTGACCATCAAACATAATGATCGTAGAATTTTTGTTATAACACTTTGTTCTACAACTTATTGTGTTATTGCATTGAAAAATCACTCCAGAAGAGGTTATTTCTTTGTTGATCCGACAGTTTAGAATCTTAATAATTATCGAATTAATTATCATTAGAATAATCATCCGAGTTATAATTTCTGTAACGAGATTGTTTATAGGGAAGTCGATAATATCCATTCACATTGTAACGTCGAAATGCGTTTTCTCTGCGTAGATTGGTAGCTGAATATGGCGAATTTCTTGCAGCATTCTGACGAATTCTAAAGAGAGGCCTAAACACGATGTCTTCTGCGACATCCATGGTCTCGGAAGAATCGCCATTGTAAGATAGATTTGTGCTGTTGGACGTCCGCGTCACAGCATCACGAAGAGACCGTAGAATCTGCGAATATGGTACATCAATGTGCTCTCTATCTATTTCTCTCTTGAATATACTTCACTTTGATGAAAAATGATGAATGATGTTGACGTAACGCAAGTTTTGGTGCTACGTGGCTTCTCAACGATTTTTTTCAATTTTTATAAGACTCCGAAATGTTAATTTTGAACATTTTTTCAAAGAAATTATCTACTAATTCCTATGACGAATCGTCGTAAGAAAAAGTTTCTTTATGTTTCTTTATCACCCGCTTCGGTCCCATTTAGAACCAAAACTCACAAAAGTCAGCATCGCAACCCAATTGTTTCTAATTTGAAATAATAACCACCCAATGCATCAAACGAAAACGATTGTTTCATACGAATTCGTACGTATCGTTGTTGCTTTATACAGCACTCTTTATTTTTCAATAAATTGTATTTATTTTGTAACCATATTTCGAATATATAATAATTTTTATAGTAATTGATTTAGGGTAGAGTTTCATTTACAAATCGATTAAATCCGCAGTAGTTCCATTATTTAACCGGAATGTTCGTCACTTGTCCATTTACCTCTGGCTTCGCAGCAGATTCTGCCTGATCGTCTAGCGGAACAATGGGTAAGGTTGCGATCACCGGAAGCTTTCCTGCATCGCTCGATTGCTTCATCTCCGACGGAGCTGGCAATAAAGCGACCAACGGATTCGCGGCTTTGGCTGAAGAATCATCAGGATTCACGACCGATACAACTGGCACTAAAATTCCGTTATCGGTATTGCCATTCGGAACTGCTGTATTTTCCCCAGCGTTAACGTCGCGTCTTTCCTCCAAGAAACCCACTTGCGGTACCTGTCACACGTTCATATCGTACAAATCAAAGTTTTTCTTAACTCTTTGTCCCCCTCAAAATGTCACGTGGTTGTACGAGACTTTCGGAATAATTCCTTTTGTTACCGCATTCGTAATGTATAAAAGTTACATCCGCCGTATGTGTTATGAAATTCTTCATTTTCAGGTTTATTTTTATTGCAACATTATTTTATTTATATTTAAAAAATTGTAACTGTGTTGCTCCAGTTTGTTTCTTTGCTGACGTAGGTGGCGCTCGTTCATACATTATTATACATGAAAGGAGAATAGTTTGAAGTCACAATCAATAGAGTGACAATCAATCAATAGACAATATATACGTCTCGCTACAGTCACGTTCAAAAGTTAACTCTCTGGTTATATCTTCTAGAAATGTAAGATATGAAAACATGAATCTTTGGCAAAATGGCTAATATAAAGATTAAAGAGTTTTTATATACAAAGTAACGGCAAAAGCATCAGATACAATTTTTTACAAGATAATTTTTTGAAATTTGACGTTAATCTTCTTGAGCATCGTATTATAATGTGTCAAAAATTTTAGAAGCTTTTATCGTCTGGTAATCGAGATATTCAGTGTTAAAAATCACAACTTTTACATGGAGTCTTATGGGAAGTTACCAAAAAAGACGATTTTTGACAACCAATAATTCGATTTCTAAACGATCAAACTTCCTCAAATTTTACCCACAGTTGCGTATGATTGTTAAAAAGATTCATACGAATTTTGAACAATTAAACTTGGAATTTATCGAACGCATGAGAAACGATAGAGCCTCCTTAAATTAAAGTTTTAAGAATGACCACCTTTTCTCTATAAAGTTAAACTTTGGTTCGCTGTGTCTCCGAAACTAAACGTTTAAAAATTTTAGATTTTATTGTATTACAGCGTTGAAAGTGTGATTAACTAGTATTGAATAATCGATCTATCGAAATCAAGGTAAAAAATGGCCCCATTTTTATAACACCTCTAATTATTGAATTAGATATCGTTAGCTCTGTACATATTTTATCAATGTTAATCTATTCATGTCATAAATGTTATATAAGAATGCGAGAATTTACACTATTGAAACGCATTTTATCGGCTGACTGGAAATTCCAGTTCACACCTATAATGTAACATCTGTGGTCGCGATCAAATTGCATTGCATCTAAGGAAGTTGTAGCTGCATTAAAAACTTCATTAAGAGCTTCAAGTTCCAATATGTTTCGTTTAATTTGCGTTTCAAAAAAAAAAATGCTTACCAATGGAGCTGAATTTCCAAGAGTATCATCAGCGGGGACAGAGTTGGCAGCATCCAATGGCTCATCGGAGTTTGTTGGTGCTCCATTTGAGAATCGCGAGAAGCTGAGAATTATGCATGCGAGAGCGCAGAAGATCTTGAGTACCTGTAATTAGAACGTTGTTTTTTCCGTTGTTGAAACTAGCGTCATGCAAATGCACGGAATGAAGAAAGATTCAAGGTATAGAGTCTCGCTCGAATAAGCAATATAGTTGGAACATGATGTAAGTCATTGTGTCTAACAAGATTTTTTGTTTCTACCTAACAGCCAATGGTAACAAAAGTTTTTCTTTTTATCGAGAGATTTGCTACACAAATACAAAGTCGCGGTGACTAAGATTTTAAAATGCCGCAAATTAACGCTATACCTGCGGTAACAAATAAAAATCATACATCCGGTATTCCCAAGTGAAACACGCAAACACAAAGTGACGATGAGAGGACGAGTGGCATGATAAATTGTTGTGAAATACCGGAAGAGTATAATTATTTGCACTTGCAAATAATGGCGCATCAAGAAACCCACACGATTCTTTATACAATGAGACAATAGGTAACATATTCTCAAGGAATCACAAGCCACGAACATGCACACAAAAATATAGATATTTATTCCGCGTACCTGGAGAAGTGAATTCATCTTTCTTTAAGAATGATTCTTCTTCGCGAAATTTGACGATATGGGATCTGCAGAAGTTAAATAACAAGTCAATGTGCACTCGAGGTGGCAATGATCTTCAAGAATCTCACTGCTACTAATTTCGGAGCGTTGTCGACGGGGACCTTTTATAAGTTTTCTTATCTCCTGCAGCGATGAAAATGAGTGAAGCGAGACGAGTATCTTACAAGGGTGTTACTGCGTCGAAAATAATTAACACTGGCCCGCTAACGCATCTTCGAAGAGCACCTAACGGAACATCGGATTAAGAAGAATCTTTGGGATCCAAGGCTATCGGAAATGGCTATATTTTCCCTGGGCATGTGTGTATAAGAACGAGCACGTATGAAATACAGATGATCAGGTTGCCGAGTCTCGTAGCTTCGAAATACAATTGCGGGAGAATTGGTTGGACAGTGGCAAACGCGTGGTATTGTATTTAGCGAGTCATTAGGGAGTTGGGGCTTCGTGGAAAAGGCCAAACTGTTTGCGCGTGTGTTTGTCTGAGCGTATAAAAGAGACTCGAGAGTGCTGCTGAGGTTTCAGAAGTATAAGAACTACCGAGATAGAATTTCAAAGTGTAAACGAGTTCGTTTCGATTTAACTAACATGTATCTTCGCAATTCATCAATATTTTTCATTGTCGTTCTATCGATCACTGTCTCTGGAGCATTTGGCAACGAATCTACAACTTCGATGCCCGAAGAACTCTCTTCGGAATCAATTAGCACCGAAGTCGATTCTTCGACCTCTGACATTGGTTCAACGACCGCAGGCGATGAGTCCTCGATCGATGAAGATTCAACCTCATCTCTTTCAACTCCAACCACTACAAGTTCGACAGAATCTGAAGTAAATGTTGACCATCACGAAGAACCGAAACTTCCCGTCGATCTACTGTCTGAGGATATTCTTCTGGATCCTAATGTCGTTCTCGCTCGCCTTGCTCGAGATGTTCAGTCTCTTCCCGACACATCCAGATACAATGAGTACTACTATAATTCTCGGCAACGCCCTTCAAGAAGGGCTGACCCATCGATAGATTTTCGTTCCGACGTGGACACTGGAAATAATTACTTCAAGAAACTACGCATTTATCCTGTTTTTCCTGGCAAAAAGTGAAATTAACGTTTCTACATATTTTTGTATATAATTTATAGTTATTCGCTCATTTTTCGTTGTACGAATTAAAACGAGTGGAGTGGGATTTCCAACGATGAAGTTGTTTTTTTTTTTTTTTGCAATTATTTTGCAGACAACAATAAAATATTAGACTCAACGTGTTTTTCTGTATTTTATATCATCATTCATCATCATCGTTATTGCCTTAATTGTTATGCTTTTCTCGTATACAATTTAACGACAAAAGTTGCAACCGAAGTGACAATTTGTTATGCAGATCCAGCCAGGGATCTTTGTCGCGTGATTTTCAGTCTTTGATACTCTTTACATTGTTCATTAGATTATAATATTTAATCAGCTTGGAATAGGAAGAAAAAATGATTGGTCTATCAGAAATTTGGCGCTGAACGTCGACCTGCTTTCCTTACGCGTTCACGATAAGCCAATTGTTGTCGGTAAACGAATAAGGGTCGAAGTACATTCGTACCAGCGGCGGTCTCCAAATCGTCGACGTTCTCCTCCTCGCTAATTATTTTTTTATTGTTGTCTTCCACTATCGTTTTCAACATGATTTTCTCATTTTTAGATTCCAGGACGCTTCGTTTGTTGATTGTTACCGGTGATTCTAAAATTTCAACATCCTCAGCTTCAGGAGAACTCACTTTTTCGTGCGACGATGGTCTCTCTTTTGGAATTTCGCCGGATGTCCAAATTTCAGATAAGCCATTCATCGGCATTGATTCAATAAAAGTTATGGAAACAATGACCACGACGAGGGTTGCCAATTGGATTACTTTTGATGCCTAGAACAGATCATGAATCAGGCAAATATCTCTCACATTCTTTTTTTACGCGTGATTAGATTATTGATTACAAATTTTTGATCGAATCGTCTCAATTTACTTGCCATATACAGGTGTAATTACTTCTGAGTTCATTTAATTACAAAATGTTCAAACTTATTGTCATTAAAGTCAAACCACAATAAAATTAGTCTTGAAATAAAATCAAAAGAATACTTTCTTGAATAATTTAAAGCCACTTTCTGTCTTTTATCCGATCAAAACAATGGATTTCCAACAAATCAATTTTATTAATCAAAACAATACATGCGTTGGACAATGAATCAAGAATACGAAACTTTTTTTTTTTTTTTTCTAAGAACGATCGAAATGCAAATGGGATGAGAACTGGCTAAAGGGGACAATTCAAGTTATTTCGGTTCTGACTTTATATTACAGTAACTTTTATAAAACGTTTATGACATTGGAAAAAATTTTAAAAAGTAACAAATTTTTTTGAGTCTTGAAAAAAAAATTGAGATTAAAGGACGAAGTAGATCGAGATGATATTAAAATCTTGTGGATAATAATTTCCTTACCATCGTGTCTTCTTTATGAGGTGTTTTGTGGTGTTTATATTTATATGTTACAAGTGTGTAATTGCCAAACGTTATAAAGCAAGTGGACAAAAAAATTTTTATTTGCGATGAAGGCACACGGAGAAGCTTTGAGTGTTTGTTCCATATGAACGAATTCCCGAAGCATTTATACGAAATCTTGACGTCAAACGAGACCGCGCTAAACATTCAGTGACGTGCATTACAAAGAGCGATAAGTGAACCAGTAAACTCGACATAAGATGCTGTGTGCAAAGTTGTGCATTACCTCGTGCCAGTGCATCACTCTGCAATGTTTTGATCCAGCTACGTTCTCGTCGTTTGACACGAGACTTACATTGCGACGAGTTATTGATTTTTGTTTATTTATTCTTTTCTGACATTGGTAACGATAATTATTTGTGAGTAAAACATATAATTTGGCCTTGCTTCCTCAACAGTATTATATTTTTGGTCCAAGTACTATGCATTTTTTTCACAGAATTTATCTTTCGTTTGTGCATCGCAAATACTTTATGAGTTTTGAGTCATTTTAAGTTTTTGTTGGTACGATGTTTATCACGGTCGCGTAACTTTCGCTTCATCCAAATTTTCAAGTATATATATGTGTTAATGCGATTGAATAATTTATTTCAATCCATATTTGCATTGCTTTTATAATGTATACTTTAGCGAAACAATTCACATAGTCTCGTGATTCGATCTTTTAATGTCGTTAATGCAAAACGACATTTTTGCATTTTTTTTTTATTTGTAAAGCCTTTTTCACGATTTTAAAACCGGTCTGTCGATCAGAACCGAAAATTGATGTAACGTTACCCGGGTTTTCTCTCCTTTCTTTGCTATTTCTTCTTCTCTGTCTTTTCTTTTTTTTCAGGTTGAAACGATTGATTTTTATTACACCTTCTTTCGTAAAGGATTATTCTGCTTGTTTGTCCAAAGCGTCGTTTTTGCAAGCCTAACTTTTGTGTGAAAAAAAAGCAAAGCTCTTTTTTCGGCATATTGCGAAAAGTCTTGCACGAAATTCTGATGGAAACGTATTCATGCTTTGTATACTCACGCTTATGTGCATCTTTTTCGCAGGTTTTTCAACTTCGATTTGAAGTGTTCTGGAAGTGTTCCTTACATTGGTTGAATTGCTATATGAAAAAATCGACGAAGAGAAAAATGCGCAAATTCACGTAACCTCGATGTACATACGCGTGGATCAAAAAAAAACTTCATTCAAATTTTCTGTTTTTGAAACTGGAGACCATTCTATAACTAAAACTAATTGATCGATTTTACACTACTGTCTATCCTTTGTCGGGTAACTTTTCTTTTAAACATCAAGGTTTTTGTTTAGCAAGAAAAATATTATTTTGTAAAAAAAGTGCCTTACAAAAACTACGAACGCAGCTCATTTCATATATTTTTCCACATGAAATTTTTCTTTTTTACTCACAGCGATATGTCTTTATAAGTAAACAAAAAATTGTTTCAATGAAAAGATTTTACAGTAACTCGACCGAAAACCCTGATGAATCGGGAATTAAAAAAAACAGATAACGAGGACGTGAAAAAAAATGTTGAAGGGCTTGATAGAGCACACGTATGAAAAAATTGAGGAATTGTAATGAAGACAAAGACTGAGAATTGTGTGGAACAGATGAGGAAAAAAAAAAAGTTGTATCATTGATCATCGAGAGGAAATAACACTTCGTTTTTCATGTAAGTTAAGCTAGCAGAGCTAATTTGAAAAAACTACTTTTTTATAGTCAAAAGGAATCGAAAGCTGTTTATGTGCTAGAGTAAATAAATTTCGTGATCTTTTAGATTTTCTAGAAAAACAACAATCGGAATTCGCTGTCCATACGTGTCAAGTTCGGAGAGCATTAGCTGATGAAAAATTTTTACATGCAAAATCGGAGCATACGGATAACCGGCTTTTTACGTGTTATTCATGTGTTGAATTAGAGAAATTATAACTCAATAATTATTTTTGAAGATATGAAAATTTCGAGTTTTCCGCCCATGTCGGTCGAGCTGGCAGCGCCGTAGCTGAAAAAAAAACATAAAAAATCTGATCGAATAGAAATTATGTTTTTTTTTCCGCGATCTTCCGATCATCAAGTGTCATCAAATATATTTTTTTTTATCGTCCGAACGGTTTATGGAATTTTCATTAGGTTTTTTTGTTCGATCACCGTATCCAGCATTTGTCCACGTAGATTTAATTTCAAGTGATTATAATCAGAACCATGTTTGCGACGATTTGTGCATGGCGGAAACTTCTTTTTCACCCTTTTTTTTGTGAATATCTGTTGTGTAAGTGATAAGCTTTAACCGCGAAGACGAACTATGACTCCTCTATTCATGGTGGATCAGTTGGTATTTGACACGATAATGAGGTAGAAGTATTTTCACTGGAAAAGTGAAATACGTCGAAAATACTTCGCCCATGTTTGTAACTAAATTAGCGATTAAGGTGATGGAGCAGTCGCTTTCTCGCAACGTGAGTGCGAGAGAGATAGCTGCAATTTTCAAAATTGGATATTTCCGACACGGTTTCACCAATAAAAAAAGCCCCTGTCAGCCGATTTTTGCCATCGTCCTGCGTACGCTGCCAGAGCCTTTTTTTGATTGGTCAAACGACATCGAAGAATTTTAATTTTGAAAATTCGAGATGTCTCGAATTTTGAGAAATGATTGTTTCCGAAAAAACGTCTTATTCATTACATAGTTTGTTTATGTGTAAATCTCACATAATAGACAATTTTGTTAAAAAAAAATTATGAGGGTTGGCATGATCATGCTTCAAAGGGTTGGTATGTTTTGTTTGAAATTACAAAAAAAAAAGCAGAGAAATTATGGTTATTCCGTGATAACAGAAAAATATGCCAATTCCAGTAACACCCGCAAAACAACATCAACAGAGTATTCCGAGAGAAATTTGGAAGAACTGGAAGTTTTTAAATGACGAAAAAAAAAAACGAATGAGATAACACTCTGAAATGGAAAGAAATGATGCGAAAAATATTTCAGCTATTCAGTGCAGTAAAGTAAGTTCCAAGCTGATTTGTCTACGAATCCACGCGATAAAGGGCATATTTTCTGTATTACTTTACCTGCGCCCGCGCGGAAAAATTCACTTTATCGAATGATCCTTGCGAAATAAGCCACTTTCCACACGCACAACACGAATCCAAAATCAAACTGCCGATGCAGGTTATTAGGTGACCAAGGGGGAGGGAGTAGAATATCGCCGGTCGGTGGCAAAATTCCAACTTGAGCCGAAGGCGAGGGTGGTAAGCCACGGTTTGGGATAGTCTTTTTACACTCCCGAGTCGCGTAATCTATTTTTCAGCATGCCTTCGCCGAAAATTTGACTTCAACTACGCGGGAAGTCGAACTTTCGGTGGAGCTGTGGTGAAAAAGTAGTTCTTTATGCAGTGTCGCATATTTTCAACTTATAGTTGTGACTGGTAAATTGTCGAGACCACGAAAATAGATTCCTGATGAAAGCTTCTATCGTTTCGTTGGTCCTTCATTGGCTGCAAACGCTGCCACTCATTAACGATCTGAATTTTCTTCCAAACAGATGAAGCACTCTCAAACACTATAAATGTTTTTGTAGGTCCGCGATCTGTTGTCTTGTATTCTGACGAAGTAGTTCACAGTTTTGCTCTTTATACGATAAACATTTATCGTTTTTGCATTTTTACACGCTGAGCCATGGTAAACAGAAGCATTTTATTAATTAATCTACTTCCTAGACCGGAAAATGCTCATCTTGAAAATTCTTCATTCAACGCAATGTACACTGCCGATATAATATTTATTTAATCTGATACAGTGTACAGCCGTTTAAACAGTGTAGGGAAGTTATCATGCAGCGATGTACAAGAGACCGTTACCATTTTTTCGCTATGTCCGTTCACTTCAAATACCTCTTGAATTACCCGTTGAGGAAATGTCCTTGCTGGTTTCTTTTCTGCTCACGAAAGGCAGAAAACAAAAACTACCTTCGTGAACGAAGGAGAACATGATGGACACCAAGTACGCCGTCACTGGACAGTCCATCGTCCAGTGGCCGTCCCTGGACAGTCCATCGTCCAGTGGCCGTCCCTGGACAGTCCATCGCGTCTTGTCACGATTGGATTTCTTTTGAGAAAACGTCCGAGTTCGTCGGCGCACGTGCTCTTTTTGCATCATAGCGAGTTTGCTGTCGGAATTTGTGTGTGCCTGTTTTATATTATCTTCAGTTGAATATCCAGAAGCGTGTCGAGGCGTAAATGCGAAAAGCAACTAGAAAGGTTTTCGCTTAGTAACTTTGTGTATAATGTATTATTGGTATCCCATTGCAGCTGATGTACGTGTTCATTCTAATCTCGGCTTTCTGGGTCATTATGGCTTGACAATGCCACCGTAATCAACCGATTAAACCGCTCCAACTGCTCTATTGCTCTTGGTCTCGCAACTGAGTTCAGCACAAGCTAAATGTTATGTCGTACACAAAAATCCTTAAATTTGTTCACTTGAAAACACCAGACCTTGATACGATATCATTCTGGTGCATGGGCGCTTCAAACTTCGAAACGGACTCCTGCGAGAAACTAATTATCGGCATCGTCTTGTCCTCTCTTACGGCTTTCAGAAAGAATCGCTGTCCCATCTTGTTCATCGAGTGTGATATTCTCTCTGATATTGTTTTTGAGTGGATTTCTTGTCGACCGGGCGCTTGTCACACAACGACGTTGCGTTCGTGGAAACCCATATAGTTCCTTTACCAAAGTCAAAGTTCTATTCAACGAGAAGTGCCCGTTGTTGTCATGGCTCTGCTTAAAGATTTGCCATCCGACCGTATGAGGAGGTACCACCCACTTCAACATCCGTCTGTTGGGAACCTTCTACCGTCGAAACAGCGTGGTATTGCAAAGTTCAATACGATACTTCCTCGGTAATGTTTACGAACTTTAGATCGGTTGTTTGAGCGACTGATAATAAATCTTTGACATCGGCCTCAGCAGTGACTATGCTGCATCGTAACGAACACCCGTTTCCAATTCATCAGCCATTTCCAAGAAGAACCGCTCGAGGCGTGAACGTGATTCATTCGTATTTTTGGTTTATCTTGCACTGGGAACGAATATTGTAAGCGAAGTCACCAATGCGCGATTTGTCAGGTTAGATCTCTTTCAGCGAACGTATCTTTCACCGAGGTGCAATCTGTGACTACTGTGAATTCTTCACTAAGCATGAAGATTCGAAATTTCTCTATACCGCACACAACAGCTAACAATTTCAGCACGTTCCAGTGAAATCGACTCTCAGTGTCTGTCAACGATGCTAAAACAGGTTTTTCCATAACTTCCTTTGGTCAATATTCAAATGGTCGTTTCTGCTTCGTGCTCCAAAACAAACATTTAATTGCTTGGAATTAATTTCAGCAAAGGTTTTGCCACAGTGCTGAAGCTGGTTGACCATATCATTAAACTATGAACAAAAATATATGGAAGATACTTGGATATCTTTTGCACACTCGGTGTGCCGCTTGATGCTATCTGAACACATTCCGGCTTTCAGTGAATGTTCGACAAATTAGTAGCAGTATGCATTGTACTTTATTTAGGACGATAAATATTGGGACGTAAGCCTCTGATTGATCCACCACGAGATCGATGCCTATTATCCCAAGAAGTCAAACAATACCGCTTCCATAACTTCCTAGAGCCTCTGCTTTGTTCAACGGTCGAATGGTATGATTCTAATCGTAAGTTTTCTTGGTTCGTTTTGATGCATCGCGGTAGCTCTACTGCCTATGTCTTAACAATCACATCTTCAAAATACTTTCTGTTTCCATCGGTCTTACCGTATTCAGTAATCGACAGATCTTGAGAATTTTCGTTTTTTTCCGGTGGAGTCTCCGTTTCAGTGGAGTCGCTATTCTCGCACGTGTTGTGACTCTTTTGTTGCATGCTATTCGTAGTCGTGGAGGCTGCTTATGTGCAGGGTTTTGATTTTCGTTCTAAAATTTGGTGGCGATTGATTTTCATTTCGTTACGGACAAGCCGCTGGTAAATGCCTCGTCTTTTCGCACAGTGAACATCTCTCTCTTTTTCAGATTTGGGAACTTAATTGAGGAGTGTACATACTTTTCGCAATTAAAACAGAGCGGATTTTCCTTCTCATTTATAATGCTTCTTAGTAAACTCCTGATTCGTTGAGATGTTTTTTCTCCACCCTTGACGATTCTTTGCGTCCATCGACAGTTTTTGTTGCTTCAATCCGCTCTTCTACCCGTTTGAGACAGCGCTGATATTCTGGAAGTGACGTTGACTCTTTCTTACTTAAACATTGTATAATTTTTGCATCATTCAATTCGTTGATTCCGGAGTTGATTATGTCTACGTCGTTCAAGTCTCAACATGGATCCGGTTCTACTTTCTCATTATAATACTCCTCAAGAGTCTCTTTCTGTCGATTTGTTGCTCAACTATATCTCGATATAGTCTTCGCAAACGGCCAGCAGGAGGAAAAGCTTTTCACAAAAGTTATTTCAGTTTCGTTTAAGCCCCATAGACTGGAGTTTTACCTGACTGCACTGATAAACACTTTCAACGTTATCGACCATTTTTAGTCATGTTTGAGGATCCCTATGATTTCGCGTTGACGTCGAAACAATTGTAGTCGTTGAAATGTTCGTACTAGTAACGATATGATGCGTCGACAAGCGAATTTCGCAAACGTCCGATACAGCATTTGTCGAAACAGTGTTGCCCTGAGTTTGCGTCGTCGTTATGGTTGCCGTCATACTTAAGTATGAAATCGTGGGCGGCGCACATATCGCAGTCGTCTCAACAATCGTTTTTTCGAAGTCGTTACCACTGTTACGTGCTTCTTCGCTCATTTTTTTCGTTTTTTGTGTCGCTTATCGTTACTTCGCCACACTTCGGAATATCGGGTGTTTTTTGTACTTCGTTCACTACGCCGCATTCGTTCGCCTCGTCGAGTGAGCTCAAGTAATATTCTTACAATAATTTAATGTGTACTAAAATAATTAATAATGAATCATACGCTTAAACCCGCGAATAAAGAAGACGGTATCTCTTTCATCCCAATCGGGCATGTATTGAAGTTCCATTGTCCCGAAAAAGATCCGCCATCCATTCAACATATCAGAAATCACATAGATCTACTTCGAGTTCCTCCGTGCGATAAGTGAGGAGAATTGAATTAGCGTTTCTTCATAAAATACAGAACCAACCAGTATTACGATACGTAAAACGAAACCTTAGTGTACAAAAAAAAAAAAAAAACAATCACATGAAAATATTTCATGGTGAATTTCGTGAAATCGTCAAGTGAAATAGCCGGAGCTTCAAAGCTGAGCTGCAACGAATGCTTGAAACTCAATTTCATTCACCATGAACGATTTTTATCCAATTATTTGGGATACAACAAAGTTGCATGAGCTGTTGAGCTTGACGACTCCACCATTTTAGCCAGGCACAGATGCACGAATCCATTTTAGCCAAACATCCGAAAAAAAGTATATATACTAGAGTGTGTTATTCCAGGGCAATATTTTGTTTTTACATTCTGTTCAAGACCGAGGCACATTCCAGTGCGAGAACTAGTGCAGTGACAGTACAGTCAATATGTCGTGTTTTAGTAGCAAATTGTTGTTAAACGCTAAAGAGTATCTGTTCCCATAATACCGAGTATGATTGTGTCGATTGCCGGATTCCACTATTTATGTAGTAAGTGCTGTAGTGGCTCAAAATTGACTACGAGAAGTTGTCACGGTTTCATAGTTCAGGCACTCATCAATAAAAATGTTTAATCATGCTATTGATGCTATGAACTCCGTCAATGTCGTATGGCAGGATAGCCATTAGAACAGCCTGTTTCAAACTCAATGTAATTTTATGAAAGATTGTGACTATCAATCCACTTCTAACTAAAATTCAAACAATTAAAACCTTTTTCATCGTTCCTGTTCGCTAATTGAGTTCCGCAGTCAATCAGTCCGACAACAACAATGGAGAGCCGTGCAGTATCATCCTTTCCACGGTCCTGCCATCGAACAGTAGCTGTACGTTTAATCTTTCATCGTAAACAATGCCCTCAGAGAATATCAATAGACTTTGTGCAACGCTGATGATGCCCGCAAAACCTTCATCAAAACATCAGTTTCATCAAAAAACGTCAAGCGGTATCATTACCCAATATCTCCAACGTTTTTTCAATACTCACTCAACTATACTCGACCTCAAGATATTCATCTGTGGAAGGAATTGGAATGGTAAAAACGCCATCGGATCAGACGGAGAGCCAAAGCATTGTCTTGAGGCGTTGTGGAGATTCAAACTCGCTTGGCTTTGCATTTGGTAGATTTTTTGCAATGTCTTAAATTTCGTACAAACGGTGCAGTCCACTAAATAATCCAACTCAAGCTGACACTTTATGGTTGAATATGTTAACCGTTCAGTTGGGTTCCGTTTACTCTGAGGGCATTGTTTACGATGAGAGGGATTGTAAAATGTACGGTGAAACGGTGCATTTCGAACAATGAGTACCTCCATCCGACCGAAACAGAAGTCAGCAATATCATTATCCAATCTCTCTCTGATGTTGGACGATGTGACAATTCGGTCCAGTGTTCGTTGAGTTTTGCAAATAGCGATCGTCAATTTTTTGTACATCGGCATATTTTTACATCCGTTTCGTTTTTACTCATCTGCATGTATAGTTCCTGCGATCTCACTTCCACTTGTTTTTCCAATATTCACTTGAGCATTCTCGATCTCGACATCTTCGTCTGTGGAATAAGTGGTGGAGTTGCGATACGCCATACATCATTTCGGCAATAGAAGGTTTTTCACTCGTTTCTTTTTCGGAAGAAGAAGCTGGATTGGTCTGTATGGGTAAAAACGACATGGGATCAGACGGAGAGCCAGTGCGACGGCTTGGGGCGGTGTGAAGATGTCTATAAATGCGTACCCGCGGCGCAGTCCACCAAATAATTGAACACAAGTTAAAACTATATTGTTGAACATGTCAACCGGTCAGTAGGTTCTGTTTGCTTTAAGATAATTATCGTAAAAATGTGAGACAGCACGGCCCTCTATTGTTGTTCACGGACTGGTTGACTCCGGACTAGATAAAACTCTAATCATTCAAACATTTCACCATCGTTCCTGTTCGCTAATTGAGTTTTATCTAGCAGTACATTGGTATAGTCACGATCGAACGGCGATCTTTGTAGGCACCCGTACGACTCAGCGAGATGGTGAAACAATGAAGCAGATCTGGAGCACGTTGGTGACAGATATTAAACAGTGATGCTGTTTTCTCGAGGCGGTATTCATAGTCCGTTCTTGAATAATACTTCTTTGTTTTATTAAGGCAAATTGCCAATATAGGGGCACTGTGAATAACACCCAAGGATCAAACTTTGCTTCACATAGCAACATCTTCGACACATTAACGACTCATAAACAATGATCGTGACAATGTTGGGTTTACGATACACAAGCATTGCCCTGTGCCACTTGAAAGGAACCGAAAATCATAAAGTTTTCCGGGAAAACATGCTTTGACATCAGCTTTGTTTAAAACTGACAGAAGGTGCATGCGCTCGAAGAAACTCTCCGCGCTGTAAGAACGGTTGTCTGTTGGAAGACTGCATCGATTGATAATGTTACAGAGATTTCACAAACGCTCGGCAGTCGGAGCTTCCCTGCGCAACCACCGTTTACATTTTGTTTACGGTACTTAATTATGTTGATAATGTTCTATTTATGAGAGTTCTAAGCTAGTCTAAGATGGGGCCTACTTTGATGACCTGAATGATTACCTGGACGAAAATGGTCATGGTAAAAATTGAATAAGTGGCTTTCGCAAGCTATGATCTGCGAAACATTATACCAATTTGTTCAAATCGTGCCATAACTGGAGGTGGTGGTCAGTTCAGAACAGTTCGTGAAACGTCAAGCACTATTGACACAACAAAAAACACCATGAATAATGACGACAAGTACAGCGAGGACCCAGCGTACCTATTGAAGAAGAACGTTATTCCAGAGTCGCTATACGTACGTCTTAATCAAAGAAAGGTTGAATTCAACAGAGTGTAGATCTGGTTGGCAGATCTTCTAGTCCCAGGTGATCGGGAGATATTTCGAGCAATCTGCGAAATAATACACCATACTTGCTACAGCTTCGTGGTAACAATCGTCGAGGTTTCCGTAACATTTTATCGTTAATCGTTTTAATATACAATTCTGAAATCCATCCGAATAAGGTTTGACCATATCTTAGCGCAGTCAATTAAGTAATGTTTTTGCATAGACATTTTCATAGTAATTTGGCCTACGAAAACTTAAAATCATTTAATATGACTGGTAGAAAAAGGCGAATCGTTCCGTCAATTATCATTGGAATAGTATCTACTGCCTCACCCCTCACTTATAACAACTTGCATTATATGGTCAGTTCAAAACTGAATTTTGAAGACAAGATGTTGAGTGAACGTGATGTCCTTCATCGAACCACCAACTTCGCTCACTGACGGCGCTAACATTACCGTGTTTCTGATAGGGAAAAAGGAAGCTGCGTTGGAAAAAAATCAAAATTAATGGGATCGCCATACAAAATGGTTAAAGTTTTTACAGATGTACAAAAATTGCCGTCAGCCCAGTGAAGTTAGTAACACTATTATTCGCACCTACATCGTTTAATGACAGAAGAAGCTCCCCCCAAAAAGCACGGTAAATACTGTAAAAAGATTCCAGCGTTAATCGGACACGGAAACAATCTCCTCGCGGATGCTCAACAGGCATCGTGAGAGTAGCGCGTCTAATCCGTTGGAATCATCCCGTTGCAATAGTTGAGGTTCGCTATCGTACTTTGGACGCACATTGAATCAACAAATCGTCACTCGAAAGAGTACCCGGAACGACATACTTTCTGACGGAGAACGCGACCTAGTGCGAAAGTTTATAGCCAACAGACGAAGATATCAAGGTGTGAAACGTAAAAATGAACCCGGTGATGGACGGTTCAATAGAAGAGCGATTAGAAGCAATGTTTCGAGACGAAAGCGATGATCTTGCAGAAAATTCACCGTTTGTGCCCACACAAAGTAAGAAACGAAAACGAATGCCAAAGGCTGAAAAAGAGGGGCGGTACAAAAGTTTCAAATTGAAATTTCAATCATTTTTGAAAAACGTGAAAAATCCTAACGAAAAAGTGTTGCGTCAAATCTTTTCAAAAGATCCTGACTGGTTCGTTAACGAAGAGATTAATGAAGAACGTCACAGCGAAATAGTAAACAGAGCGTACAATTTAGGACTGAAAAAACTCAATGCCAAAAAGGCTGCTAAAAGAAATGCTAAAAAAGCTGCTGAAAGGAATGCCAATGATCTTCGCGAGTCTAGCCCCGAAGGCGAAACACTATCCGAATTGCAACGAAGACGTGCGGAGAGCTCACAGAATGCATCTCGAAGATCGGCGAATCGAACAGCACCACAGAATCGTTCTCGAAACACATCACCGTCAAGACTTATAATTTTCACGAACTTCCCGGTCACGAAGAACATTGCACGACGTTCCAACAAATTCTCGATCCCCTTTAATGACTGCCATCATATTATTGATTTTTGATACTTGTACGCAAATGGAAGGCAGGCAAGCTTACAAGGTGGTTCGCAAACGTTACTACGATGACGACATTCTAGAAGGAATCAATAAACCATGTTTAGATAGGTCTTTCATTCGGGCGTTATCTAGGATCATTCATGGAGTATTCGTGGCCCGTTGAGAACGCTTTCCTACCAATGTTATCGAATTGATATCGGTCAGAAGGGTATCGTACCATTTTTTCTTCGTTCTTCCGATTTATTAGACAGCCGTCTACCTCGTGCTCTCACCGTTTTGCACTCAGGAAAAATTTTCACGTTTAAGGTAAGTGACTAGTCTTTACGATGGTTTGTTTGAACCACTATATTATTTGGAAATAATAATTGTATCAGACGCAACGTTATCAGCATGAGAATGCCTTTGCCGTCGAGAACTCACACAGCCTAGGTCCGAAATCTGCTGACATCGTGAATCTCGCGGTTGCTGAAGGACGTTACACGCCTACCGAACGCGCAAAATATAACCTTTTTGCCGACTTCGAACGTGCATTCACTCTTATAAAGTACAGGGCATTATTTTCCGAAAAGTAGATGGCTGTCTAAACTCGTGCGTCGACTGAGAAGGTGTCAAGAATAGCAAGTTGTTAACTAATATAGCGAGAAATATAAATTCAACTAACAAAATGACAGGGAGAGACCATGTGAACTAACTTTGGGTATCAAATATGTGGAACAATTGTTATAACTTTGTGAATGTACTTATTCCGGTGGCTCAAAATGAAATAATCTTTGTTTAATAATAATAAAAATAACCATGAGGTGTTTCTCCAACCTATCACGCATTTCCCGCTTTTCCACGCATATAATGAAATTAAATAGAACCAACAAGCTGAATTAAATAGAACCTTCAAGCTGAATCAAACACAATCCTGCGAATAAAATTTATCAAAAACAGTTTGCAGTTATCTGTCATTTGACAATTTTGAATGGTTCCCAGACGTAACACTGTAGTTACTATAACTGAGAGTTAAATGATTAAACGACCTTACCAAATGTAGTACGATCATAATTGTATGTAGCGCCTCTTTCGAGATGATCTCGAGGAAGAGGCGCGAAATACAATTAAATGCTTTTGATGTGCTCATTATGTGCTTGATTGAAAATTTCGTGCTCTTTCAGATTTTTTAGAAAAACAACGTTCAGAATGCGCTGTCCTTCAGTGTCAAAAGTTAGAGAGCGTTAGATGAAATAAAAATTTTGCATGGAAAATCAGTTCCGTTAATTATCATTGGATTAGTATCTACTACCTCATCCCTCACTTATAACCACTTGCAATATATGATCAGTTCGAAACTGAATTTTAACGACAAGATATTGAGTGAACGTGATGTCCTTCATCAAACCACTAACTTCGCTCACTGACGGCCCTAACATTACCGTGGTTCTGATATGGAAAAAGGAAGCTGCATTGGAAAAAAACCAAAATTTATGGGATCACCATACTAAGTGGTTGAAGTTTTTATAGACGTACAAAAATTGCCGTCAGCCCAGTGAAGTTAGTAACACTATTATTCGCACCTACATCGTTTAATGACAGAAGAAACTCTCCCCAAAAAGCACGGTAAATACTGTGAAAAGATTCCAGCGTTTATCGGACACGGAAACAATCTCCTCGCGGATGCTCAACAGGCATCGTGTAGCGCGTCCAATCCGTTGGAATCTTCCCGGTGCAATAGCTAAGGTTCGCTATCGTACTTCGGACGCACATTGAATCAACGAATCGTCACTTGAAAGAGTATTCGGAACGACATACCTTCTGACGGAGAACGTGACCTAGTACGAAAGTTTATAGCCAACAGACGAAGATATCAAGCTGTGAAACGTAAAAATGAACCAAATGGTACAAGATCACATAGAAGAACATCTCGAAGCACTGTTCCGTGATGACAACGAAAGGCCTGAAGAAATTTCGGTGTTTCTGTCCAAACGAATCCCAAAGCCTGTGAACCGGAAGCGGTACAAAAATTTCAAATTGAAATTTCAATCATTTTTGAAAACCGTGAAAAATCCTAACGAAAAAGTGATCCGTAAAATATTTTCGAAAATACCTGACTTGTTCCTTGACGAAGAGCTCGATGAAGATCATTACATATATCTTGTAAACACTGCGTACAAAATTGGACTGAAAAAAGTGAATGCCGAAAAGGCTCCTGAAAGAAATGCCAAAAGAGCTGTTGAAAGGAATGCCAACGATCATCGCGAGTCTAGCCCCGAAGGCGAAACACTATCCGAATTGCAACGAAGACGTGCGGAGAGCTCACAGAATGCATCTCGAAGATCGGCGAATCGAACAGCACCACAGAATCGTTCTCGAAACACATCACCGTCAAGACTTATAATTTTCACGAACTTCCCGGTCACGAAGAACATTGCACGACGTTCCAACAAATTCTCGATCCCCTTTAATGACTGCCATCATATTATTGATTTTTGATACTTGTACGCAAATGAAAGGCAGGCAAGCTTACAAGGTGGTTCGCAAACGTTACTACGATGACGACCATCTAGAAGGAATCAATAAACCATGTTTAGATATGTCTTTCATTCGGGCGTTATCTAGGATCATTCATGGAATATTCGTGGCCCGTTGAGAACGCTTTCCTACCAATGTTATCGAATTGATATCGGTCATAAGGGTATCGTACCATTTTTTCTTCGTCCTTCCGATTTATTAGACAGCCGTCTAGCTCGTGCTCTCACCGTTTTGCACTCAGGAAAAATTTTCACGTTTAAGGTAAGGTAAGGCTATATTATTTGGAAATAATAATTGTATCAGACGCAACGTTATCAGCATGAGAATGCCTTTGCTGTCGAGATCTCACACAGCCTAGTTCCGAAATCTGTTGACATTGTGAATCTCGCAGTTGCTGGAGAACGTCACACACCTACCGAATGCGCAAAAAATAACGTTTTTGCGGACTTCGTACGTGCATTTATTTTTATAAAGTACAGGACATTATTTTCTATTACGTGCTTGATTAAAAATTCCGTGCTCTTTTAGGTTTTTTAGAAAAACAACGTTCACAATGCGCTGTCCTTAAGTGTCAAAAGTTAGAGAGCGTTAGGTGAAATAAAAAACTTGCATGGAAAATCAGAGTATCGGAATTACACGCTTTGCACGTGCTCTAATCATGTGTTGAATTACAAAAGTTATAGTTCAATAATTCTTTCTGGAAAAATATTTAAATTTCGATTTACCGCCTACACTTATTAACCTAGCAGAGCACTAGCCGAAAAATATAATACATCGAAATACCAATCGGATAAAAATAAAAATTGCTCCTTCAGTAGTAATAATAGTAGTTGGAGTTGCAGAAAACTTGAAAAAAATTGTTCGGATTTGTGAAATACCGATCAATATGGTTTTAGACGTCAGGTTTTTTCACAGATTATTTGTTTAGTTAATATAAAACAATTTTATTCGAGTTAATATTTCTTTTATTAAATTACACGTTTTTTTTTACACATAGAAGTGGTTATCGGATCTACTGTGTTTTTCTAAATATAATGGGGTTGGCTAATTTGAGGATTTTATACTTATAAAACATTGAGTGATTCATCGAGTAAGATTCAATATTCTAGAAAATTAATACTCGTGTAAATTTCAGATAATGATTGTGTGAGAGAGAGAGAGAGAAAGAGCGAGAGAAATAAAGCTAGTGTGTGATGAGGTTAGATCTATTCAAGATGCGATAAAATAATCTTATCAGCAACGATTAAATAATTATTCTTACTATAATGTGAACGAATATTTGGTCAATAATTTCTGGTCGCACAGCAATAAAAATTATTAACACATTCAATGCCATTGAATGAAATAAAAGAAATAAGCGAATAGCATATTAGTGACTTTTTTCCGGTTGCTTTGAAATTTAATATAATTATTTTCCTCCTTAAACTATCGATTAGAAATGTCGAGGAATAAAATTGCATAAATTGAACGCGTGACTGGTAACGAGTAGAAAAAGAAGTTAGGGTCATTGGAAATAAATACATATTTACACATAGAAACGTAAACTTATCCAAATAACTTATAAAGTACATTCTAGGTTTCATTGAAAAGTCGCGATTTTTGAAGTTTTTTTTTTAAACATCACATGGCTTTCAATTGAAAAGCCTGACGTTTTCGAGACCTCTTCACCTGAAGGAACTTTTGAGATCTAAATGTTATCCATCGTAGGACGTTCATTTACACGCTGAATCGTTGAAAATATTTAATCCAATGTATCCTTTCCAGTCCTCGGTAGGAAAAACGACAGCAATCCACAAACTGTGAATACATATAATTCAATAAATACGACAATTTTTGCAAAGTTCAATGGGCAGGAAGAACGAAACATATGAAATTTTTATGATTGTTGTTGGAAGTATTGTTGTCATCAATAATTGATTTCATTATAATTATTATACGTCAGGCAAAAAAAAAAACCGAATTATATAGTATGTTATCTTGTAATTTCGCTTGTTGGCTTTTTTCAATTTAAATCATTTTGTATTCACTATAAATACAATCAATTTAATAATTAAAACAGTATTTGATCAAACTTAAAAAAAGAACTTTATTCGAATAAATCTATTAGTTATTCGAAAATAAATATTTCAAGGGAAAATTCAGGTTTGAAAAGTATGAAATGCTTTGAACAAAATGAGAAAAACAGTACTTACGAAATAGAAAAGCAGCAAAGATCACAACTGGTACTACACATGCGAGATCGATGAGATATCCAAAGAGAAGATTACCAACCAGTGCTCCGAGCCGACCCATAGTCAGTGAAAGAGCTGCAGCCATTACTCTGTTAGAAGTAAACGAACACAAAAATTAATTGTAAACAAAATTCTAGTATTTATTAGAACTCAGAAAGTAATTTAATTGACTCAATCAAATAAATAATATTCTTTTTATTTGACAGCTAAATGATCAGCCCTGAAATCTACAAAATAAATTGTACTGGATAGTTTTGTTGGGTTGTGTCCAAACATATTACTCAGTATGAGTTCGATGAGTCATTCGTTGATTTTTTTGTTCTATTAAAATCAATTCCTACCATGAATAGTGAGCAATTATTTCGTGTCTAATCAATAAATTAAAATAATGAAAAATTCTCGTATTTTTTTGAACGTACCTCAAATTAGTCGGGAACATGTCAACAATGACGCAATAAACGAGTGATATTCCGAGTGACGTAAGAGCCTCGAAGATGCACGAAAGTATAAGATTCTGAGTTGAGTTGACGACGTAGTAAAAACCAACGGTAACACCACCGGAAATAACAAGTGATACAACTGCAATGAAAAAGAAAAAACCATTATTTTAAAATATGTATAAATAAAAATGATAATTTACTGTCGATTGGAAGATGGAACCATTTTCACAATTGAGAACATGAGTCATGAGTTCCACAAGTGTTTTAATGAGGTTCACGCGTTAGGCATGCGTTAGACGAATTCCAAGTTCAATTGTTTGTAATTCGTATGAACCTTCTTAACAATGATACTCAACTGTGGGTAAAATTTGAGAAAGTTTTACCGTCTAGAAATCGAGTTATTTGTTGTGAAAAATCGTATTTTTTCGTAACTTCCCACAAGACCTCATGTTAAAGTTGCGATTTTAAACACTGAATATCTCGATTACTAGACGATGAAAGCTTCTCAAATTTTTGACACATTATGATACGATGCTCAAGAAGATGAACGTCAAATTTCAAAAAATTATCTTGGAAAAAATTGTATCTGATGCTTTTGCCGTTACTTTTTTTATATGTTATTATAATTATGGCGCGTGAACCTCGTTAATCGATTTTAGTAATAACTTCTGTTACTTGTACCAGAATTCAGTGTACGAATAGTGCAAATACGTAGTATTTTCACTGATGATTAGTAATCACTTCTGTTACTTGTAATAACCGACGACAACTGTTTCCTATTGATAAGTTTTCATTTTCAAATGCATACACTTGATACACTGTTTGCTAAATTAATAGGAAAAAAAAAAAAAAATGAAAAAATTCTCATAAACTAGATGTTAACTTTTACGGCGTGGAGACGTCACTTATGACGTGGAGACAAGCTCAGTAAATATTAGATTGCAATGAAAACTTTAACGAAATAATTGTTGAAATAATTAGTGAGATTACCAGAAGTTATCACAAGTAAGAAATACTAATAATTACAAATACTAATCTATTGGTTCGTGAAATTACGTCGTCAGTGGTATAATGAGTGTTCTTGCAATAAGAGCTCATAGGTATTTTTCTACAAGGGTTTGTATTCTTCAAAATATTCTGACATGATTTCACGATTGGAGAACTAAACTTAAAAAAATTACAATTGTTTAAATTACAGAAATTTTTTCAACGACAAGAAAATTTGATCAAATTAGTGACTTACTGAGAAATACTTTGGCCCCAACTTTATGAATAAAGATCGGTAAAATGATGGAGCCAGGTATACAAGCAAGACCGATGTATACAGTGTGTAGATAGACCGTTGGTGCAATGTCTGCGATACACTCCGGACCTGAGACGTCCATGAGACCCGTAGTATTATGGGGGAGTGCAGAAACAATGCATACCGAAGTAGATTCACCAGGATGCTCCAATTCAAATTCTTCAAACCTATTTTTTTACAAATATTAATATTATTGATCTGTCGAATTTAATTTTCTGACATGAAAAATAAGTTTTTATAAATGTAGCCGTTTAACATCTTGTTATAACAAGAAACTACAAATAGTTACAATAATACATTTTTATGATAAAATTAATAATTCGATTTGGAATTAGATCGTACATTATACGTTTAATAATAATATGTCTATTCCTTTCTTAAGATCATGGATCAGTCACCTCGAATTTTCGAAATAAAAATTCTTCGATGTCGTTTCACTAATCAAAAAAAAGGCTCTGTCAGCGCACGCGGGACGATGGCAAAAATCGACTGACAGGGGCTTTTTTTTGTTGGTGAAACCGTGTCGGAAATATCCAATTTCGAAAATTGCAGCTATCTCTCTCGCACTCACATTCCGAAAAAGCGACTGCTCCATCACCTTCAGGAGGTTGAATCACGACGATACAATGTTGTCATGTTAAACCATGTTGAAAACATGAAAAATTTCAAAAAGATAAAAATTAAATAAAATTTGGTAAATATATTATTTAATAATATATATGAGAATACAAATTTTTTAAGTTTTTTCCACCACGTAGTACTCGAGTAATCGAACACTAAAGTTCACTAATTTCGATTTAACTCTCAATTATTCGATAATGATGCGGTAAAAAATTTGGAAAAAATTTGTCTTTCCATACTTAATGCCAAAGAATGTTATTACCAAATTTTATCAAATTCTGATTATTCTGGTTTCGTGATTCAACCTCCTTAACAAAAACTGATCGAATATCCCGAATATTACAGAACTACTCTAATGCACGTCGTTTATTAGATGAGAATAAACGAATGAGTACCTGGTAAAAAGTTCGGGGAACCAAACCATGAGGGTGTAATAACTGCTCGTTAGACCAAATTGAATGGCACAGGCGATAAGTGTGTTTTGAAGATAAGGTGGTCGGCACAAAGCTTTTGTAAGATCCCACACTTCGGCGCATAATACTTTGAGATCTTTTCTTTTGTGGAGCTTCAGTGATCTCGTACTCTTGTCTTTGGGATTCGCTTTTTCTTGAAGTGATTTTACCTGCTCGGCAGAATAATAATATTTATTGAGATATTAAAACATGGTGATGCAATGTCAATGGGGGGGAGACCTCGTTTTTAACGATAAGGAAACTGAACGTCATTTATCAATCCAATGTTAGAAATTTGCCACAAAATGATCATTAAAAATTGCATCATTGCAATAAATCGTAACTGAAAATGTTTCGATTATTATATACGGCAAATTTGTGCGACTGAATATCGAGATGCTTTTTCATCGGTTTTCAAAAAAATCTATTGCTTTCCATTGAAACTCGGCTGCTTTTCAATCATCAAACAATCATCGTATTCTATGCGTTTGCTTTTAGAATTTTTATTCGATTATTCCATCAGTATTTAGCTGTTTTGACATTTAACTTGTCCAATAAATTTGCAACTTTTTTGATTGTTTAATATAGATTCTACTCAATCATATTATCCACTATTTTATACAAAGAATATTGGATTCTATACTACACGTGGAAAAATGATTAAAGCAAATAAATATTCATCATTATTTACAGAGAAAATATTTCGACTAATAATCAATCGATGATCTTAAAAAAATCACATGATGTGTACATCGCTGCTGCGTGTAACGATCAATTATATGGTCGGGGAATACCTATAACTGATTGGGGGCAATAGCAACGATGACTTTGGATAAGTCTGTCATATCAGCAAATTGTTTTCGAGTCCAGTTCATATTTTCTGACGTTGTGTTTATTATTCCGGTACTGCGAATTAATTTTGATTGTGCAAAAAAGAAATGACGAACAACAAAATAACGAAATTAACTTTTTTTTAGGTTTAAGAAGTCGAAATGTTTAGTAGATTTTTGGAGTTAAGGTAGAAAGAAAAATATGAAAAGCTGAATAATATAATCGGTCGTCCAGGATGAATTTTGTTCAGCAATAAATAACTCGCAAATATAAGGAATGTTAAATTGTTTCTGCTTACCGGATATGTCGATGGATCGTTTCCAGTATTTTGGGAATAAATCCATTTAAAAACTTCGAGTGCTTCATCCGTTTCACCACATTCAAGAAGAAATTTCGGACTCTCCGGAAAGGCGAATAGCCAAAGGGAAAGCATCAGAGACGGTAGAGCGCATAATGCCACAAAGAGATTCCATGATTTGAAATAAAATGTGTCCGATTGATACGTGAAGTCGAGAGGTACGATTAGCCAGGCTATAACTGTTTACAATATCTGTGTCAATCGAATATTCTGTGATGGTAAAATTAAAGTAGGTTGATCGATTCATTTATTTCTGTTAAGTTTTTATTGACACACACGATCATTTTTGACCGATTATTATTTTTATGAGGATATCATAAACGACTCATGCAAAAATTTGTGAATGAAAAAATATTCCCATCGAAAATTAGTGTTCTATAGAAAATCACACCGACGAATCAACGATTAATATATAAAAATAATAAAAATACTCCTTTTTCATTGATTTATTCATCAATTATTCAAAGTGCTTTAATTTTTTTTTCACCTGGTTAGATTTTTGTGCTAATCTTGTATAATATCGAAAGATTCTTATCGATTGACTTACGTGGCAAAACTATAACTCCAATGGTCCAAAACATTTCCATCCAGCACAGAATCTTCTCCCGGTACTTGGTTGGTTGAAATTCACCAAGATAGGGAAAACAAATGCCCATTGCGCCGGTAACACTAGCGCCGAAGGAGGCAAAAATAGCATGTTCTCGTTAATACTAATCGTACAGATTTAACGAGGTTGCAGCGCCATAATGATAATAGTATATACAAAGTAAAGGCAAAATCATCAGATACAATATTTTTCCAAGATAATTTTTTGAAATTTTGCGTGAATCTTCTCGAGCATCTAACTATAGTGTGTCAAAAATTTGAGAAGGTTTCACCGTCTAGTCATCGAGATATTCAGTGTTTAAAATCGCAACTTTAACATGAGATCTTGTGGGAAGTTACGAAAAAATACGATTTTTCACAACAAATAACTCGATTTCTAGACGGTAAAACTTTCTCAAATTTTACTCACAGTTGGGTATTATTGTTAAGAAGGTTCATAAGAATTTTAAACAATTAAACTTGCAATTTGCTTAACGCTCCAACCTCTTTAATTAATTTCAAATGATCAAGAGCGAGTTATATTTTCGATAAAGAAAAACAAATCGTCTATTCCATTTTTTTTAGCGGTAATTCGAAAAATGTCATTGAATTCAGTGGTCATTGCTTCGTTTTATGAAAATTTTGAGTTTTTCAAAAATAATTTCATATTTATATTTAACGAAATTGATGACTCACGCGAATCCATTGAAGAATCGGAAGATCAAAAAGACCCAAAAGTATTGAACGAAGGACGAGGCGATACCGACTAATCCGTCGAGCATCAGTGTCGCTATTAGTACAACCTTACGACCTTTAGTGTCAGCCAGGCATCCCCAAATGTAGGAGCCAATTACCATACCTGGAATATGTAAAAAATTGTTAATGATTATTGAGAAAATTAAAAATAAATTAATTTACAATAATAATAATAATAATAAGCACATCAAAAATTAAAAAACTGAAAATATATCATATCGACTTGATAAATGTTTAAATTTTTCATCTATTAAATTGAGGTTGGAGGAAATTATAAACGGAGAAAATCTGATCAGAATGATAAATATAGGGAATAGAATAAAAAATTCTTTATCATTGTCATTTGAATACCCTCGTTGACATCACTGCTTGTAAAACTCCAATGAAAGATTTTTAGTTCTTGATAGAATTCATTTAGAGAATCACTGCAAAAAATATTATTATTTAATCCGAAGAATGCGGAAGATTTCATATTCAACGCTAATTTTCACGATATAAACATTTGGCTCCAAAATCGAAGAGATCGATTGCTTTCCAATTTCCATATTGAGTCCAAGAATAAATTGAGTGGTCATTGCAATGCTAGTAGATTTTAAAGAACATGATCAAATCAAAACGATTTGAACTGAATTGCGATTTTTTCGATAATTTACGAATTCATGGACTATAACGTCGTTCACATTTGTTACATGCAACAATAAAAATATCACGAGCTGCCAAATAACGTGACTTATGAGTTAGAAACTACACAACTTCGTCATCGTAGAGTTGTATCACTGTTTGAAAGAAAATTTGAGCTCGATGATTCATTACAGTTTTGTTTCGTAAAGTTTTTAATTTATTTTTTGTGCTTTATTAGTCTAAGAAATGAGATTTCATGACAAATTGCCAAATTTAAAGCAATCCGGCGCACGTACGAGGGCTTTCAAATAAAGATGCACTCATGAGGAATGAAAGAGAGTAAAATTTGGCATCTAAATTAATGAGGATTGAACGTTTATCGTTGCATGTGTCGTCAATGCAAAAGTTCTCGGCCAAAAGAAGCCAAACCGGTGTGAATTCTATAATGGAAAGACTCTCATGTGGCTTCTCACTACTCGTGGTATCCCCGATCCCCGTAACACGCTTGTTAATGTTCAACTACGATCGATATTCATTCTTTGGCTCTGGGTCACAAAGATTTAGTGAATGTAAATAAATTCATGCATATGCTTATTTGAAAAAAAAAAAAACAAAAAAAAAAAATTCAATAAATATGCACGGAGTTAGCAAATTTTTACAAAATTGATTACATTAAGTATAATTTTTTCATACGGAGGCAGTGAGTTAATTTGCTGTTTACTTTCGATTTTTCTTTTCGTAGAACGAATGTTCAGTGAGATTTCAAATTATGTTCTAATCAAAGATAAAATATAATACAACATTTTAATGAACGTAAATAGTCAAATGTCTAATTCGCTTTCGTATGCGAAGTTTAATACAATAATTACATAAATTGACGGGATATTTGTATCTGGCAGGTCTTATTAACGTGGAAAAATAATAATAACAACAAATTAGCTGAATCATTAACCGATGAATGAAATTTTTCACGATTTCATACATTAACGACATTTTTAGACGCATAATCCGTAATTTTCAAGCGATAACAATGTGTCAGGGGTCAATTTGTTCCTCGAGAGATTTTCTACAATTTTTTCACGTCTTTATCCCTCTGAGCTTGTTTATTTTGAAATAATAACAATTTGTTAATTAGAACTTTTTTGCCGTTTGGTTTTGAATATTAAAACGACTACGTAAAAAAAGTTCGACGAGTAGAATTTGTAGAAGACACTCTCGGGACCAACATAAGTGGTGTGGTACATTGAGATCACTCGAGAATTATGAATTATTCTAATAAAAATGTCATTTCAAACATGACATCTTAGAGCTTTGCATTCATCAATTCATGGTTTCGTGAAATTGCGGTTATTAATATTTTTCTAGTTCAATAATAAGAGATGCTGTAATACGAATCCACAGTTAATTAATTTAATTATTGTATTTATGTTTGCATACAACTGTTGTGGAAAGTGAACACTTATTTGACTCGTGTGAAGCAGCTATTTGGGATGTAAAAATAAATTCTGTTGTCAAAGATGTTAATTGTGCCATTTTTGACCATGTTTTTTAAACTATCCAATGTGTCAGAATTTTTTTAATGAACCAACAACGAAACGGGATTGAATGCATTCTTTCGTGCAGCAGGATAAACAATAGAGTTAGATTTTATGTTGAAACACTTAGTTATAGAAACTTACCCAGCATCGGAGATGCTGTTAGCCATCCTTTGGAGGTTGAATCCATTTGAAGATCGCACTGAGCGGCTGGCAAAACGAATGATATTATCGTAACTCCAATGGCGGTGTCCATGTATATGAGTCCGCATATGGCCAGAAGCATGTAGTGAAATTTGCCGAAACCTTAAAACGGATATAAATTTCCATATAGAATCGAATTGTTTATTCTATTTTGACATTTAGTGTTCAATATATATTTTTAAAAGTCATTGAGACATGAATTATTTTGGCTCTTTCACATTTTTATTTCATAATTTATGTATTTTTTTTTTTCGTATTTTTTTATTCGCTTTTGAAAACTCAAAGAGTTGGCTGGTCGTCACTTTTTATATCGCGTCACTTTAGTTTTTTTCTTTCTGTACGTATGTTTTTCAATATATCGCACTTGGCATTTTGTTACCACTGTCGAGGAAGACGAAAACACGGTTTCGTCATCGTCTATGCATTCTTGGAACACTCGCGCTCAATCAGATTAACGATTACAAATCACTTTGCCAGTATGTTTGGTCGTATATTATTTTCGAACGATTATTGTTGATCTTTAATTTCACGATAAGCACCGAGCTAATACGTCGTACAAACGTATTTATTTTTTTTTTCGAGCCCTCCGAAAATTCACATTTTTATTAAAACTATTAACGAAAATTATCACTTTATTAAAATGATTGTAGAATTGAAAAAATAAAAATAAAACAATTCCAACATATTTTTTTCCACATGACGTTCGAAACGATGCAAATAAATGCTCACCTGCTACGGTGATGGCATGCTCGAAGTCGGCACTTCCGTCGGCGAGGAAGTCGAGCCCTGACAAATAGCAGAGAATAAGAATGAATTAATGAATTGCTGTCCAATTAGACATTTGTTTATTGTAAAATAATTCATTTATTTAAACTATTGTAAAAATTAAAAAGTAAAAATTTGTTTGACCGATTAAGAAGGATCGAATGAAAACGGTGAACGAATATCATTTTTCTTTTGAATTAGCTCTAATAATTAAAGGGCATATCCGTACCCATGTCTGAGAGTTGTGTTCTCGAGGCGGTCCGTGATAGAGTAGAATTTGGTGGCCCAGAGAAGACACTTGGTGCACGTCTTAGATCGTCGGGAAACCGCTGGTTGGAAAAGCGATGAGGGCAATTTATGCTGCTGTAGGATCCTTGTGGCTGCGACACAATATGAGTGTCGGTATCTCGTTTGCGTTCGGTACTTTTGTTTTAACGTGTAAATAATATCTTCCTCACTCATATGCTTCAAGAACAAGTTAATACTGCTATATCTCTGATCATCTTTCGTGTACACCCGTGACTTTATTATCACTCACGAGATGACATTTATAAATTATATGCAAACTCGCGTGAATTTCAAAAAGTATTATTTTCTTCTACTTGCAATATTATTATCATTATTATTGTTTTTTTGATTGCGGAAGAAATTTTTGCAACTTTCTCGCATGGAGAATCGATTGGTTTAACACTTTCGAGGTACTTTCTTTTAAATGATGGCTCGATCTGTTTCTATTTGTTAATGACTGTTTGGTTGACAGTTCAGTCTACATTATTGCGACGAATCTGAATAATTTGGAAGCTGAACGATCGGTCTCTTATATCTTTTTGAAAGCTCGATGTTCCAATCTTTTGCTTCTGTTCATTTTTCGATAAGATAATATACTTCTGACCATTCGCAGGACTGGTGGTTAATCTCTTCGTCTACCATCTCATCTCTTGTTGATCGTGTATCTGATGTTTCCATATGAGTATAAACAATGATATATTTATATTTATAAATAAAATATAAATCATATATCTACTCATTTAATAAAAGAATGTCGAATAATCTGTAAAATCGATCATTCGAATACCTTTTAGCATTTGAATATAGTCACAGTTTTATTTATAATATTTCATCCAAGTAAATTTTCTCAAAATCTCGATTACAAATTCATCGACTTATTATTCCTGTTTTATTTGTTGAATATAAATTTTCAGATTAAATTATGAATAAACTGTGTGTACGTGTAGAAAAATAAACAATCACATGCCGTAACAATGAAAAAAGATTTACGAATATTTGGCAAAGAGTTATTACACTTGCATACATTACAAGGCCTTCAATGTTTGAGAAAAAACAAACCTTCAGGGCTTTTCACAATGCAGAATTGCATGATCGAGATTAATAACCAAGGATTAAAATTAGCCATAACATTCAACGAGAAATAAATGCATGAAATTAGAAGCCGTCACCAAATTTGGTTTAATTCTATAAGCGATGAACTTTTTATGGAAAATTGTCAATATTCTGTCAATTACTTATCAGATGCTTCAATAACATAATACCAACAACAATGATGATTTAATTTAATTTTATCGTTCATATAAGCCTAGGACAACATTGGCTAAGAAGATGCAATAATAAAAGAGAGTGAATGACAAAACAAAATTTGCAAATGTTGTGATATTGTGTTGTTGCGATTACAACGCAGTTAGCTTTTGAAACAATTAAAATTTCAATGAGACTGTACAAATGAAGTATCCTTAATTCCACCTGACGTTGTTTTTCGCTGATACCGTCACGAAAAACACGTCAGTGACAAGTATCGTGAATCATAAATCAGAGGAAATGTCGTGCAATTAATGCTCCGTACGGTATACTACGTGATGACGTATCGTTTCAAACGTGACTTTTATCTTGGCTACCTGTCTGCTGTTCCCACACATACACTTTTTCTTACACATATACCAAAAGAAATGACATCTGCATGGCCACGATAAAAGAGAATTTCGTTTAATGCAAATATTTACAAGTTCACGTTGTTTTTATTCTAATATTCAGTAAAGACGGTTTTTGGTATTTTAGAAAAACCTAACGCTCGCTTGAAAAGTAAACAATAAGAAAAATTCTGCGATTGATGGAACTTCACTCACTGTCAATAGTAACTTTAATTGTTATACAAGTATAGGATTCACTTCTGTCTGACCACTTAGCAAATATCGTGAAATTGGGAAAATCGATGACGTTTGTATGGAAAGATTAAATTTTCAAAAAAAAAAAAAACGGTAAATATTCACTGCGTTTTTCACAACACTATTTACACTTCAATCTTTGTGTGACAATTTCCTGTTTATCTATAAAATAAATCTTATTGTTTTCGTTGTGGTACCGGAATCAATTGTCGGGATTAACTAGTTCAACTATTCGGCCACCATCCATCATGGTGAACGCTAAACTGACGATGGAATATTCAGAAATAATGTTAATCGTTCAATTCCGCACAAAAGGTTGTTATGATTCCTGGACTTTGTTTTCGTTTGCTCGATTTGGAACTAGACAATCGTGGTGTGATCTACGTACTCCGTTTTGTTTTGTTTTCGATATGGATTGCTGACTCATTTCAGTTCGACTTGGTGCGTTCTGACACCAAGGAAAAATTTTTTACTGAGAAAATGATTTTTTTTTCTGACAAACAATATAATCCTTTATTATAATATTCATAGTTGTGATGTTGCTCCACGAGACCGAATCGAAGAAAAATTTTGGTCTAAATGAGCCTTTCGAATGTTCTCTGATCTCTGCTAGTGATTTTTTCCCGATTTATGAAGAGATCGATCTCTATACAGAAATTTAGTTAATGTTTTATATTTCAGAAGGATCTTATAGAAAAGTACGTCAAAAAAAGTCTCATGCCTGAGTTTTGCGAATATGTGTGAAGATTTTGTTACGTCGTATGATAAACCTCATTGGCCAACCCCGATTGTAGGACAAACTAATTTTCTTTTCAAACTAGTTTTCTCAGGTTTCAGTTTTTCTCAAGATAATCGGATCTAGCTTGAGATAAGTTTGAGAAAAACAACACAATGTGTAAAATCGAGGTGGGTCTGAAAGATTGAACGAGAGGACCAAATACTATAAGGTGTTTTTTTTTTTTCGTTTATTTGATAAACATCACGATGTACGTACGTCTTGGAGACTGATAAGGATTGTATTTTGCACTACAAATGTATTTTCCATCCCTAAATCACGTAACACAACAAGATCAACAAATAAATGCCGATGTTTTAAACGTCGATGAAAAGTATTTGTGTATCAAAGCAGGTAAATGTTGACGGATTAATCGTAATATAGAACACCAGTTATTTCAGCTGATGAGATCGACTGCGTATTGTTTTTGGGTGCATTTAAACATCTGGTCTATCCGATGACGCGAGAACTTGCACAATTTGTTTCTGTGTAAATAATATGGTATCTATATCGGGACTGAATTTTTTGAATGTTTTGCGGTCAATATCGTGTATTTTCAACACCCCTGATAATTATAGTATTTTTTTCATACCCAACAATCAACGACACATATATTGCGAAAATTCAATCGATTGGTAAAATAACAATTCAAATAGTTTCACTTGTAATTTTTGATAATTATTTGCACAAATAAATCAATCAAATTTAAATTGTACGCGGTATTCATTTTCAGAAACGCAACATCATTTAGTTGATCATAAAACTGCATAAGTTACATATTAAAACATGAACTTTTATACATCATCCAATCTCAGTAGCTTATAAATATATTTCTCGGGATTATAAAATCTGGTAAGTCAGTTATCGAGTTTCTATTTTTCTAATCTATTTATTGCCTCAGCACACTCTTAACGCCAAGTATTGAGTCGAAAAGTTGAAAGTCTTAAGCCAGGGCTCGGAACGTATCTACACGCGAGAATGGGCTTCTTCCGGTTACTTTTGTACTTGAACTCAACATCATATCGTAGTGCCTTGACTGATATATTTTACAGTCTTATCACGATAGTTCATTACCTTTTGAACAATAATAATCGGACAATTCAGGAGGCGGGGGGGGGGGGATGGAAATATTACCTCAAGTGTTTCCGTCTCAATACTTCGTCAATCATTTGAACTTAAATGAAATGTAAAAAAAAAGTTTTATTCATGGATGTTTTACTAAGAACGACGGGCGCTCCGTGGGGGTGTGGCTTTCGGGAGGCAAGGGCGAGGACTATACTTAGTTGGGTGATCGTTTAGCCATGCACCAGCTTGCGAATTAATCACTGAGCTGGGGGCTGTTTTTCTGAGTTTCCAGATATTCCCAGGTATAAATAATATAAAAGGTATGTCCAGGGTCAATTAAAAATGGAATACCGAAGATTCAGGTTCAGGCTCTTAAGTAGCGGGAACATTGAGAAAAATAAAATCATCAGTGTAATAATAGTTATTATGCTGATAAAAATTGTTTCGTGACAAGAATTATTGATCATTATTCAAGTTGGGCTGAGAGTTCCGACTTGGTCTCTTCTATGGATGGCTAATCGATTGTATTAAGTTTTTGGTATCAGTTTGAACATCGGGTTCAAGTTTATTACGACAGAGAAAATGAGAAGTTTAATCATTCAGGATTTTTACGATTCATTGTTTTGACGTCTTCTCCAGAAAGTAGTCAGTAATATAATTGGCTTTATTTTTTATTAAAAAAATAATTATATTTTCAGTTTTTCCCATTTATGTAACATGAAGTTCTTGTTTGATTCCGTATACTCGAATGTAGCCCAAATTTGTTGCTACCTTAAACATCAGATATGGAAACTCAGTCTGAAGATTTATAGATTAATATTGAAATTTGAAACATAATATGTTATGCAACGAAAGATTTAAAAAATTTTAATACCTAGTGTCCGAATTTGGGGCAACGAATTATCAGAATTTTGGAGCAGTGAACCTGAGATAAAATTTTTAAAGAGTAGGAATACAATTTCTCTGATATTCTTAAAATTATGTAAAAACGAAAAACTCTGTTGCTAAATGTTGAAATCTCCACTGCAAAAATGTATTTGGCCGCTCTCCAGCGAAAACCGCTAAATGGATTTTGATGAATCTTTCACAGGAATGAAGCTCATGAATCCAAAAAAGGTTGTAGGCTCCATTACTTTTCATTACTTTTTTAAACAAACAAATTATCCATCTGGCTGGGGTTTTAATTTCGAATAGAAAAAATTTGCAGTTATTTTCGTGAAATTGCACAAATTTGGAAAAGATCATAATTTTTATATTTTATAAAGCATTTTTTTTTTTTTTTTGGAGTAATTCAAAAAGAAAACTTAAAAATTTTGTTCATAATAGCAAGAGTATTATTGAGTCCTGGTTAATTAATACATATTTCTCGTTAATTCCACGATTGCATTTATAACTACAATTCTAGCCACAGGCAAAGCTGTGGGCACAGCTGGTAGTCTACAATTATTTAAACTCAATTAAGAACATCTGATGAAATTTTGACTTCTGCTTAATTAGCTTTCATCGCGTGGGTCTGGCCATTAAATTACGAATTCCATGCTCCAAATTAGTAAAAAAATACAATTTTTGGCTTTTCAATTACTGTTATGTAAATAATCGAATGGGTCTATTATCAACGTGTATCAGACTTTTGTAAATGAAATTCGAGCTTCATTAAATGAAATTGAGTTTTTAGAAAAGATTTCTGATATTCGAAATAAACAAATTTAAAGATTAATGTAGAGTTCGTAAAGGCTTAGATTGGTCAATAACTAAATTTAAAATGGACGGGGAATTGTTCAACGATCATTGACCACGAAGATCGATTGAGTTCTGAACTTGGTTCGGGACTTTTCATATAAAAGTACGAAAAAAGCCAATTCAGGGAAATAAATATGATATTGGAATCCCCGACCCCACGTCTACCGAAAAAGTATTATCATCATTTCGTGGCCCTTTTTGGAAAGAAGTTTTTTTTTGTCAAAAATATATGCTCCTTGCATCGGACTTTTATTCTTATGCACAGTATTAACAGAGGATTACCCATCAAATTGATCGCCGATATCGATAAAAGTGTCAGCGAAGTCTTGAATCGGTACCTCGATGATGTACGTGGTGGACACATTAACTTTTGGTTCACGATAATATCTATCTTGCTCCAGATAATTCGATAAAGATTTCAATCCTGATCAATAATCATTGTCATATTCTGTTGTCAAACTGATTGGGCCATACCGACCTTTGCCTTTATAATTATTTTTGTCAACAATTTATTCTAAAAAAAAAAAACGAACGGGGAAAAAAATAAAAATTCAAAACACGTGACATGCCAAGTAGCCAATCGCGGTCGTTCCGTTTGTTGAACGTCTGCCAAAACGGCAGAATCGGTGTCGAGAGCTTGGGCTATGCGTAAATTATGTACATCGTGGCTACGGATTGTTTGTCGTCAAAGGTGGGACGAACTGGACGAAACCGGATTCACATATTTTTGTATATGCGTTTCCCAACTATTCGTTCCCATATTTCTACCTTCAAGTCTAATAAAACCAAAATCAGAAACAATTGTCTCATTTGGAAGTCTGACAATGTTTTAATAGATATTTCGTGAATTTCCGTTTGCAGGTCGATAAAGATTGAGTTTTCCCACCAAGTGTTTGGATTTACTCGAGGAATGTAACAAACGTGTTAATCATAATTTCCACTTAAATATTGTAATCGTATTCGAAATATTCGAATTGTTTAAAAAGTGGTTGAATTAATAAATTCGTCTGAAACTTTTTCTCACATCAGTTATTAAATAATAGAGCAAACAGTAATAAATAAATATTTATGTCACACCACTTTTTTAATTACGTTTTTACAGATATGATATAATCTTAACTGACGTCTACCAAATAATCATGTGATGAATAATTACTTGCGAAATAGTTATTTTAAGAAACTTCTTAGAAACAAAGGATTATCTTATCGTTTCCGAAGCGATATGATAATAAAACGATTAGTGATTGAGTATACGGGCATTGAAGATGAATCGATCCTGTCGAGTCAACTTGAGATTTCCTGGTGGCCAACAAGCGTTTCTAACAATAAAAAATCTTTATCGGAGGAAACTCCTATATAAAAATCATGTTTACTTCTGTCAGTTATAATTTATCGTTGTGGTTAATTAAGAAAAAAAAAAAAAAATTCATGCTTTTTCTAAAAGATAATTTATGCATACAAACAGAATGAGCTCACAAAAAAATTATTAGTCCACTATTTACATGAACGTGTCAACAAATTCCCAACCATTTAATTCGGGAAGAAAAAGCCTCGACGATTATTAACTATCGATTGCTCAAAGCCAATACAATATTTGTTTGATAACACTCTTCAAAATTGATTTTAAATGTGTTTTATGCAGAGTTAAGAAATAAACGATAGAGATCGGAAAACTGGGTTATATCTTGAAAACACAAATAAATGTATATCAAAGTGTAGTATATCGATAGGAAAAAAATAGAAGTGGATAAATATACGTACTATGAGTACGCATGTAGATACAATTAGTGCAATCACGATGACACGATGTTCCTTCGCTGCAATTTCACGACGACCGAAATGCGGCTTAAGTTTGAAATCACTCGCGCTATCATCACAGAGAATAAATTTAAGATGTTTTTTTTCTTTTTTTGTTTGTTTGCTTAAGATCCAATTTTTGTCGATTCTATATGTTTAAAAATCAATCTGTATATCTGTCTGTTTATATAGATATATAGATATTTTGTGAACGCAATATGTATTAGAATAAGGAATTGTCCGTTCGTTTATTTCGACCGGATCCTCGTTCTGCGTAAAAACGTATCGCGAATATGGGACAATGACAGGAAATAAGGCTGCGACACGCGTCCGAGGTCCACTAGCGTGCCTTAATTAGAACGCAGACCGCACCAAGGGTAAGAAGAACTATTATTGGTCCACCTGACATGAGGATCGCCAACTCTCGTTTCAGCTTTAAATATATACATATATATATATTATTATGACCAAATGTTAAAGAGTAGCCACAGCATACTTAACGTATAGTATAAATAAACATATATATTTCGAGTGCATTGATCATACAGGGCGTTCCACAAGGTATGGTCAATAACGGTGATTTCAGTTCAGGATTGCATTTCAAGTTGCAGACTCTGACATCGTTTTCTCATCAGAGTTTTGAATGCTGAGTTATAAATCCATTAAAAATCGACAAATTGATGCATTTTTATCACGCATTCTGTTAAAACGGTGACAACTAGCGCAAAAATGTATAGAATCAATTTGGTAAAGCATAACTCTTTGAATAAAAAAGTCCTGAACTACATTTTTATATTTCCAATAGTTTAGTCCTGAAAGTGATTTAAAATCGACTTAATTGAGAACTGTTAAGTATACGATTAACCCTCGAAGGCGAGATCGTTTTTGCAAGGGTTTCGAGAGCCGAATTATAGAAGATAGAGAAAGAGAATGTAAGAGTTTATTGAATTATTCCCGTTAGAAAGAAACTGATCACAAACAAATTGCATGAAAATTCTTTTCAATTTATCTTTCGATTATTTTCGATATTAATTTGTCACATTACAGCAGTTTTGAAATCGAATTCACAATCCCGAGCTTGTTGGTTTTGGCGAATTTTTTTTTTTCATTTTCTCACTAATTGCCCCTTGAACTTTCGAAGATAGTTTCTCAAAGGAATGCAGAGTTCTCGGATTCTGAAGATAACGTTCGTTTTTTTTTTTTCATTTGAACAATGAACAAACGAAATTTGAACGACAAAGTTATTATTATTGGGATTAATGTTGATTGATAATTTTTATAAAGTGGGAAGAGAGGAAAAATAGTATGAGATTTTTATTTTATTTGTTCTTATTTTTCATTTTAAATATGATGTATAAATCTCACTTTATCATTCATAAAATCATCAATGGATCGACTGATTGAATACTATCGTCGCTGTTCCACGTGGTTCATTCTTGTGGAATACATATCAAGGTTTTTCATTATTCTCAATGTGTGTAAACACACAACGACACCTCAGCTATAAATACAACAGAGATAATTTTTTTTTCGTCGATAATCACGTCGCTTTTTAATATATTGTGACAAATGTAATGTACGAAAGTGTCAAGCGTTTGAGAAACGGCGTATATGTCTCAGTGACGTATTTCGACGGACATGCGACACGTTCCTTCCATCGGCGGTGTCGAAGAAGAAAAGGTTGTTATGAGACCGTTTCAAACGAGAAGACAGCAGTACGCACACGCTGGAGTGAAATTATTTTCACCAATTTCTTCGTTTCACAGTTTAGTCGTTTCGTTACGAGTAACGCTCTGTCGCTTGGACTTCAGTGGAATAAACAAACACAGTACTCCGCTCACTGAAACAAAAACTTTTCAAATGAAATTGTCCTGAGATCGTTCGAAAGATTATATAAATTTGATGACACAATTTCCGTGAGATAAAAATAATTCCATTAAATAATTGCAAGACAAAAAAAACAAGCTTTCCAAAGCTTGGAAATACTAACATTTTCAATAAATGAAATTATTGAAAAAATGTTCTTAAAATAAATAGAAGAAAAATAAAAAAAATATTAATGATTATTTTAAGAATCTTGAAATTGGCTGTACAGTGTCAATGCCTAACGTTTCGTTTCAGTTTTCATCAATCGTTATTAATGGAGCATCATCGATGTTGTTATTAATTAAAAAAAAAAAAAAAAAAAAAACAGCAACAATAACGTGTAAATATAAAAGTGATGAAATTTTCGAAATATTGCAACGTTTTTTAGTCAGCTGATTAAAACGGATTTATTATCGAATGTATAATTGCAAAATGTTGTAAATTATATCTGAGATCTGTTGATGATTGTTGTCTCGCAGATGAACGGGGTGAATGGAACATAACGAAAGGAAAAAACAAAATATACTGACGAACGAATTGACCCGCTATAATGGAGATTAGGGGTACACAGTAGTCATCGATGAGATATCCGAAGAGTCCGCTGCCTGCGAAGCATCCGACTCGTCCGATAAACGTCGAGAAAGCGGACGCCATGACCCTGTAAAGTTTTTATATGTTGAATTGTAAACACGTACACACGATAGATTGCAATACATTATATACTTCCTATGTTTTATAATTCCAGACATTCGGGCGAGAGATTTGACGACGTTATTGGATATTTTTCGAAGTTGAGAATAAATTTTAGACTCGTGTTGTATGACGCGATTAAAAACATCAAAGATGTAGATTGTGATCGTGGATTTTTTCCCCAACGTTATTTGATCAAGATTGAATCTTTTAATTGATTAATGAAGATTGATATAAATCAAGGAAATTTAATGCATATTTGAATCACGTGGAAGATTTACACTTTTTTTTCTATTCACTCATCATTAACAACCGATACTTGAAGAAATAAATAAAATGTATTAAAATGTTGAAAGTTTGATTTATATTGACGGGAATAAAATTATTTATGTATTTTTTAAAAATATTTCCAGGTTGTAAACAACGTCAACATTTTTTTTTTGAATCACACGTGTTTTTTTTTTTTTTTTTTTCCACTGTAAGCGAATCCGTACAGATTCGTCACCCTTGTTAGACCTTTTTTTTATTATTATTATTTTGATTACTTTTACCGGTTTTAATTTTGATGTTTCAAACACAAAAGGATAATATTTCGAATAGCCGATTGGTTGTGTAGCCAACAAAATATGAGTCGGTGCGTAATTTGTCCCTACAATCTTAATTTCTTATTTTTGTTGCATTGTTTTGGCGATTGATTATCAATTCGTCCGATTGCAATCAAATAGCTTTAAAAGTATGTAGCCCATGCAAAACTCCCAAATTGATACTGGTTAATATTCGGTCAAATGATATTTAAAAAAATGTAATCTTTATAAGATCTCGTTATTCATTTAAGCCGCTCACGACGATATACCAAATGATATTTTTGTAAATGGTATTGATTACAATGAGTTATATAAATCAATTGAAGACAGGTGCATGATAAGCTTGAATTTTGCTAAAAATAGACGTTTCCTTTGTAAAATGTAGTTAATCATCAATTGTCCGCTGTTACTGTTGAAGACTATAGCACGTTTCTCAATATTGATCGGAATCACGAGTCATTTATAGAAATCGTATGATTTTTTTAAAAATAGACTTCCTTTGATAATTATCGCATCTCTTTCCTTGATCGATATCAGGAGGAAAAACTAGTGTTCATATTTTTTTTCTCAATGCGTAAAATAAAAATGTAAAAGCAACTTTTTTCAACGAAATAAACATGTAACGTTACTGTTAGAAATTGAAATGATTAAAGAATCCAGACAACCATTATCATTGATTCGTTAGCATAAATTATCTGAAAATAAAAACTGCGTCATGATTTTTGTGAATTTCATCATTTGCCTAATGATGTTTTTTGATCCATCAGGACTCAATAAATATTGCCTTTTTCGTAACATTGCATAAATTTACACTTACCGAAGATTCGTCGGATAAAGTTCGACGAGCATGCACAGAACCGCCGTAATGCAAATCGATGCAACAGCTTCAAAGATACATGATAATATGAGATTCTGTACGGATGTCGTAACAAAAAAGAGACCACAAGTCACCGCAGCACAAATGAACGATCCCAATACTACAAAAATAAACAATCGTTAAAAGAATTTTTCAATATTTATAAATATTTATACGTTCGAACAATTGACGACCTGGTATCAATATTGTAAATAATTAATTATTCATGCTTAAATAGATTTACATAATTATTATGGGATTCATACATTTTTCGAATGTGTAATAAAATAGGCCATTAGGCAGGTGCTCAAAATAAGACAAGAAAAAAATATTACGTGGTTATCAGGGACAATGTCTACAAACGTCTGTGACGGCGTGACGAATACTACTTTTATTTAGTAGGGTGTATTTAAAATTGTCGCAAGCCTGATTTATGAATTACGTCACAACCTACTTTATAGTAGGCACCTATTTGACAATCTCTATTACTCCATTTTCCTACCCACATATTTAGTGAAAAATGTTCACTCATGATTAAGCCAATGGTATATCATTGCATAAATTAACAAAGAACAAAACGTCGAGTTTCCTAATGGTATAAAATCGTCGAAAAAATGAGAAAGCAAAAAAAAAAAATTGAGCGCTAGAAATAAAAATGTTGCAGTGAAAATAAAGAAAATTCATATTTACTAGCATTTTTTGTAGAGACAATCAAGACTTTTTAATATTCATATATGCATAATAAAGAATATTGAATTGCTGAGAATGTCTCTTAGTTATACTGGTTTTAAATATTTCTTAAACAAAAAGTTTTGAAGGAGTTGCATACTTAGATACTTTCACAGTCTTCATACTCAATATTTCTGTTTATAATTATCGTACATACTAATAATTTATCTTAAACATACCCAAGTGAAATATGTAACCCAAACGTTCAACGAACAGAGGCAACCAAATTGCAGTTGGCACAGATGTAATGCCAAGTATTATCGAGTGCAAGTAAACATCCGTTTTAATACCAATTTCACAGGCCACAGTATCATTTTTCGAATGTGACTGCAAATTATATGTAATTAATATCCAGTATGAGTGGATCATAAAATTAGGTACACTGTTCATAGATTTTTCGGAAATTGACAACTAGCGATCTACTTTTCAAAAATGCCATTCCAGGGTTAAAATAATGTGAATAAGATTTTTGCGGCATAACTATAAACTCAAGTAACTTTATAAATTTATAATTCTACTGAAAATAATTGAAAAAATAATGTTAACTTTATTGCAGATCTTTTTCCAAACAATTTTTTTGAAATACACAAAGTTTTAGTATCAATGCGATCATTCAAAAGGACTCAGAATACATAAACTAAAAATAACTGATACTCTGTTAATTAAAAGCTGTCTCATGACAAATCATGTCTGTACTCCAAAATGACAGAACTATCAAAATTATGAGATACTTTTAGTGCGTGTGATTTTTTAGTCACACAAGAGTGAGACATCGTTTTTTAATGATAAGATTGTTGAGACATTTTTGGAGATTTCAACATCTATCATTTGCGTTTTATTACAAAAAATGGGATCACCAATAAAAGTTTAAGAATAGCTGTACTCCACGTATGTTTGATTAACTTCATTTTTTAATCTTTTTCAATACAGCTACCATCGGTCTACTCGAAATAAAATATTTGAGTATGCTGAGGTTGATTTTACACAGAAATTAAAATTTACCTGATGTAAATACTGTGATAACTGCGTACACGGCAGTGAAATATGAAAGTTTTTTTTTACAATTGGATACAGTGATTAGAAGTTTTGAATAAAATTTGTTGTAAAGTTGTACTATCAAGATCCTGGAGAGATAACAGCAAGTAAAATTTCATTTTAAATATCGATGCCGGGACCAAATAACGCTGTCAATATCCGAAACAATCAATAGGTTTTAATGTATAAAAACAAAAAAAAAACATAATCGTTACACCGGGTATGGTCACATTTCGTTGCAATCTATCTGTTACAGAACAGATGTTTGCTGCTTCCCCAGGATACAGTGCCTCGAAAGTAGCAAATCTGTTGAATACTTCTGGCAGCCACAAGACCAAAGTAAAATAGGATGACATCAGGCAAATCATGACCGTGCCGATGATTAAAGTGGTGATGAGATAAGGAGGCTTGAAAATCATGACCGTTTGATTGAGAAAGCTTGACATCTTGTCACCTACGGTTTTTCTACTTTTTTCCCTAGTGACTGTAGTCTGTGCAAGATTTATCATCTCGTCAAGAGTGGAATCTCCCATTTTCGAGATTTTTATCTGAAAATTTACAGACATTGTCACTGTAACCTTGTGAACCATTGATATATATCACAAACATGCAGTAAAAACTCTTAACGAAAGTGCTTAATGAGTTAATTGATGGATCAACTGATCATACTTTATGGGACAAATGATTTATTGGCAATTCAGTTCGTTAACTCTTTTGTCAAATGACTTTTTGCTCAGTCAAAGTTCTTACAAATAAGACTCTTTATTAATTCAATCACTATTTCTTGCCAACTCAGTTTTACTGTTATCGGTAATTAGATTTTATTGTCTTGTTATGAATGAATTATGGTTTTCAAGTTGGCAATTTATTTTTTTACTTTACACATTTGTTAAGTTATTGATAATAAGAGTAATTAACTAAATGTCCTAATTGCTGCAATCATCGATCGATGCGTTACAATCACTCATTTTGTGAGTAAGCATTTACGAAGCGTTTTGTTCGGCTTCAGTTTTTTTTTATAAGAATTTATGCTGGGCGATTGTAAGGTTAAAATAATCATTTTTTGGAACGAATGGAGAGACAAATCTTCAATATCAATCGAAATTTCGGAGTATTGAAAACATTCGATAAATTATGGTAAAATATTTATACCAAAATTGGAAGCAACGTTCATGCTATTGTGCTGTGCCACAAAATTGTAATTCAAGCATTTGAAAAAGCAGCAGTATATTCATTAAGTTCCTTATACAGTCTAGATTATTTACCGAAATTCAACACTGCTGTAATTAATGACGCGTATTCATATATGTCTTCACTTTTTGTTCCCGATGCAAGAAGGGAATAAACAATGCGTCGTTTCATAAGCATTTTAATAAATCAATTGATTACATCTTACTGTGTACTCTCCAGACGGCGATCCAGTGTTTTCCGAGAACATTCTTTCGAGAACGTTCAATAGTTCGGCGTACTGTCCACTTTCAGCGAGAAACTTGGGCGTCTCGGGGAGGAAATACAGCTGAATGGCAATTAGTATGGAGGGTATCGAGCACAGGAGCATAAAGAGATTCCACGAGTTAAAAAAGAAATACGTCGTTTTAAAGCCAAAGTTTAAGGGAATTATACCCCAAGCTATTGCTGTAATTAACAATTAAAAACAATTAATAGATATTTTAATGATAAACATTGGGCATGTAATTCAATTTGCATGTTATGTTTAATTACCGGTTTAATGAAGTTTAATACTATCAAGTTTTGAAAAAATAACATAACGATAATAAAAATAATTTTTAAAATGTTACATTTTATTGAGAGAATATTTGAATGCGTCGAGACTTTGATAATGAAACTGAACAAAATATTGATCATGACATAAGACAGCTGAATAGTTTTTGTTTAAAAATTCAAAATAAACTTGAAACTTTCATGGACCGATTTAGAATTCATGAACGTCAAAGCCAGACAATAATATTATTTTGACAAAACCATTGGGAAACAGTTTGATCGTGATATTTGGAAAAATTCGATGAAACACGATTTTTACTTGTAAATTATTTTCATGTTTGTTGACCTACCGGGAACAACCGTGAACCCGATAGCCCAGGCTAGTTCCATCCATGTTAAAATTCTATCACGAATATGTGATGGTTGAAATTCCCCGAGATAAGGGAATACAACTGCTAATTCTCCGCTCATACTGTCAAAGGAAGAATAAAACCAATTGCAAAATGTTTGCAGTTGCAACGAGAAGAATTAGTTGCAAGCTTTCACAAAAGTCACATATACGTTGTTGAATTTTATTCGACAGTGATCCAGTTCATCGTCAGACAAATTAAAAAATGTCAAATATATTTTTATACTATTTAATAAACGGAAGACTCACCCAAGTCCGCTGAAGAATTTCGTTAGTACGAATACCCAATAATTTGATACAACTGCAGAAATGCCATCAAAACCTCCGTGCAACAGTAATGCAGCGATTAGTGTAAATTTACGACCCTTAATATCTGCCGTGCAACCCCACCAATAAGCTCCGCACAGCATCCCTGGATTCAGCAGATATAAAAATCATATTTTACAGACCATCATTTTTTATTCTTTTCAAAGACTTTTTTTTTAATTTTTTTTTTTACCTAAAGCCGCTGAAATACTCATCCGACTTTTGTCAATCGTCGTCATTTCGAAGTCACAAGCAGCCGAGGGTATAACGATCCCCAAGCTGCTTATTCCGAATCCATAGTTGAAGTAAATCAGGCCACAAACTGCCATGATTTTGTAATTGAACTTCCCAAACCCTTGAAAAGATTGAAATATTTTTTGTTTATCGTGAAAAATCGTCATTGCAGTATGCACGATAAAAGTTTGCTGCACTTCTCCTCAAATATTTGTCTAAATCAGTCGAGCCGTTTCCAAAATAATTATTAAAAAGTTGAAAAAATACACGCTCTTTCGAAAGTTATAATTTGCGGAAAATTTTAATAGTTTTTACATTACTTTCAATTCGAACAATTAAAAATTGAAAGTAATAAAAAAACTATTAATTAAAATTTTCCGCAAATTAGCTTTCAAAACAATAATTATTGTGATCAAATATTTGATTGGCTCGAATATGATCATTCCAACTGAAGCCGTTAAGAAAACCGGAAATACGAAATGTTTCTGTTTTGTATTTAGCACTGTTTATTAATAATAGTCGCTAAGTAAAAAACAAAGTCTTGTTTGAAAATTGAATCAACGTTTTCGCGATTACTTGACCTTGTGTCCATGAGACTAAACCCTAATTGGTGCACCTGTGTCATCTCATCAATCGAACGATTCAGTGTCGCGCGAAATAATTATTTTTCATATTTTCGATTCATGGCTTATAATATACACGATTAAAGCCTTTTTTTTTATCCCGAATCTCACTATTTTTATGAAAGAAGTAATAGAATTTATAGAAGAAAATTAATAATGATAAGAAAGTCTTCATTAACGAGAAATAATTGTGCTTAGACTTTTGTTGATAGTGTTCTCCTGTTAGTTGGATATTCACATTTCATTTTAACCATTTTGTCTAGTGTGTCCTGTTTTTCCACCTCTTCATAATACAATTTTTTCTAAGTCTACACATTTCTACGAAAAAACTTTTGTCATAAAAAAAATTTGTTACTCCCATGTCTCGTGAAAAGCCTTAAAAACATCCCCAATTAATGAACTAGTCCAATTATTTCCTTACCATTATGTAAATATTGATATTGTTAAAAAATTCATTATATTATCGTTACCTGTTTGATTGACGGCATTTTCCGCAACTCTTTCAGAGATCGAGACGTTCTTTGACAAGTCATCGTTTCCTTTTTGCACTACAACAAAAACGTCACTTGCACTTAAAATTGTATAGTCGATACAATGATCAAAGCTACGTTCAAAAATGCAATAAAAATTAATCCCGAATTGAAAAATTGGAAAAGTGGCCGGTCTAACGTACTTGAATTTTCAGTGATGAACGTTTTTTTTTTTTTAAATCCACCTTCCTTTCACTCGAGTTCGAAAATGTGTAGGAATGCCCGGTGTTTTAATAGTTTTGATTCCTAACAACTATCACAAACCCGGGTAGTTGATATGAAAACAGATGAGTCTTCACAATTTGTGAGCCTCGAGATCGCCTGAGGACCCGCTGGCGCAGAACGATAAAGACAATTTGATGAATAATTCTTGAAGTATTATAGTTGTGGGATGGAACGTTATTTGTCGACGAAAGGAGAACATCACGAGTCGTGTTTTCGGAGGGGAGAGACATTTAATCGAGTCGCAGAGCAATTGAACGTCTTAGTGTAAGACAACGCGTGACGTCAATCATCGCGATCACTATAAATTAATAAATCGAACTGCAACCGGCCGGATTTTTCATCAAACGTTTCACTGTGCTTACATCGAACTTTGTCTTTGTTTTCTAATCATTCCGAATTATATTATAATAAACACGGATCAGATTATTTATATTCTAACATTGGAGAAAAAAAATGTTGAGATCGCTAAATACGAACAAGAAAGAAAGGAGGATTTATTTTTTCATTTATTTTTCATCAAAGTTTTCGTGTATGGCGGTTGAAGAAAATCAATAATAAATCGAATAATGATATGTCATTTTGAATTATAATTACGGTTACGAACATTCTTTATGCATGTCGAAATTAATAAACTTATTGATTTGAATACGGCGAACTGTTTTGAACGGTTGAGGAATATTTTCCGCTGCTTGATTCCGCTAAGCCGTAAGTCGGTACTTCACAAAATTTTGTATCCCTTTCTTTCGACTCGTCGTCGTTATCACTAGTGACAAAGAATCCCAAAACTCCCGCAACTGTAAAAATCGGTTAATCAATTGTTTACAATCAAGAATTTCTCGTATAATTTCTGTGTTCGGATATTTCAATTTTGTTTCAATTAAAAAAATGACTAACTCACCGAAGAGTTCAACGGCCACGATAGATATCAACGCGAAGCAATGATCATCGATTAAATATCCGAACATAGTGTTACCAACTAGTGCTCCGATACGACCGAAGAGTGAGGCAAGTGCTGAGCCAGTGACCCTGAAATGAATATTTATGAAATTAACAAGCAATAACTCAATGAAAAACAAATAAACCAACGTTTTCTATTTTCATTTTTACAACCGAGTTCATCTTTTTAAACACACCTCAAATTAGTTGGAAAGAGTTCTACAGAGATGCAGAATATGACGGTTACACAGACGGACATCAGTGCTTCGTAGATGCAAGAGAGAATCAAATTTTGTGTCGATGTTGTTACGAATATTAACCCTATTGTTACAGCGCAGCATCCAAAACTGTTGAAAACTAAATTAATTGAAAGTCGATTAATCGAAAAGTTAAAATGCATGGGAAAAAAAAACAAAAATAACCATTAATAAATAATGAGTGAAAAAAAATTGATTTAGTAAAAAATTTGATAATGGAGTTTAATTCATTATCAATTTAAACTTTTGTTTCGATATTGTATTATATTTTTAAATAAATGGTTTCGACACGAGATACATTTCCATGATATTATTTTTTTTTTAAATTAAATATTTATCAACGAATAGAATACTGAACTGGATAATAAAATATGATCAACATCGTCATGCTATTGAACAAAAAAAAAAAATAAACAAAAGGTTGAATCAATGAAATACATCTTCCAATCACAGCAATGCTATTGAATCAATTTATTTTTCGCACTGGTGTTATGTGCTGCGAAAATCATAAAGCTGTAGATTTATGAGCCCGTCGTATTTATCAATATCTTTGTAATTTTATGATTTTGAATTTGTATAGGGCTTAAGAAAAATCATGATTTTTCGTACACTCATTTATTCAATCGAATTAACGTTTTCTTCGCTGTTTGTTTAATCAAGCTTCGAATAGAAGCGATTCCGGTTTCATCAGCGGTTTTCATATAATAAAAATAAATATCACCATTTTTCTTATTATACGACGCGATAAAAGGACAAACGTACCTAAATAAAAACGGAATCCCAGTCGACTAGCGCAGACGGAAAACATCACAGCGACGGGAATACACGATAAGGCCAAAATCAGTGTGTAAACATAAACTTGCGTTCCAATTGTACTGTCGCAAGTGTTCTCAGTCGTAATATCATCATTTTTCACCTTACAAAATTATAAAACCAAAGTATTTTACAACAGGCGTTCATAGTGAAATAAACCGAAGGTAAATAAAAAAAAATTAGTTTTATATACGCTAATAAAATACCTCAATTATTGGCAGTGAAGAATTTAAAAATGTTTTATTTTCATGATTCCTCAATGAAATAGACTGCGAGACAATGCAAACGCTTGCTCGTTCTCCCGGGTGTTGATCCTCAAATTCAGCAAATCGATGGAAAAGTTCAGGGAACCAGAGCATTAGAGTATAAAGTGATGCAAAAATGCAATAACTTCCAAGACATGTGATTGTCGTTCGAGCGAGGTAAGGAGGTTTCAGAAGCATCGCCGTTTGTTCATACAGAGTCACGAAAAATTGGCGAAAAGCATCTAAAACACTTACATTTTCTCTTGCACTTTTACTCCTTTGATCATTTAATTGATCCGTGAAAAATGATATTCCAGCGTTGTCGAGATTAGCCTATAAACAAATTTATAAATGTGAGCTTACTATTTTATAACATTAATAAAAAAGGATGTAAAAAAATTACTAAATAAGATATCCATTTGATTCAACCAGTTAGCGGTGCAGTATGAGACTTTTTCTCACGTAGATTACGAAAAAAAATTTAACGGCATAAGTAATTGAATTTTTTTTCTATATCCACCGATTTTTTTTTTTTTTCAGTACGACAGGAGAACATTTTCAAGATTTTTAATTGTTATTTAGTGTTAATTGCCGTACTACTTATGGTTGTAAAATGTTCGATATGAAGTTTAGAGTTTTTGAGAAATTCGATTATTGATCACCAATAATGTCTCGAATACAGGATGGTAAATTATTATGAAATTTTTCACGTAGTTCTATAATAGAGCATATTGAATGTGTCCTCGAAATTTAAGAATATTGTGTAGAAAAAAAGTATCGTTGAGACTATTACGTTGAAAGTATATCCATGTGAGAAAATATCTCATCACCTGATCAATAAAATGAAATAAACATTTGAATTGAAAATTCGTAAAAATCTGATGAAAACAGGGAAATTTTTATTTCTCGTTATTTTTTCGACACAAATGAATGATTAGAGGTTTCTATTGATGAGTGTGACGATTTTTTTACGTACTCACGATATATTTTTCTGTTGTATTTCCGGTATTTTCATGGTACATGTTAATCAGAACGTCACGAAGTTCGGCGTAACGAGCTGTTTCCGCGAGGTACTTTGGTGTTTCAGGTAACTTCAGAAGTATAAAACCAACGACGAATGCAGGTAACGAGCACATGGCGGCATATAGGTTCCATGATTTGAAGGAAAATCTCGAAATCGTTAAGTTTATCTCGAGCGGTATTGTGATCCAGGCAATAACTGCGAAAAAAATAATTAAGGGAAGTGAAAAAAAAAAAAGATACCGGATATAATTGAAAAAGAAAGTAAAAAAACAGGGATGCAATCACAGGTTTGCGGTCAGAATGAATGAATAGTTTGTTCAGAAACGAACATTTTTGTTAAACGCTTTATTATATTGTGATTATTGAATAATTTTATCGACCTGATTGATTTTTTCCTCGGTCCGTATACTTTTGGCTACATTCGACGATAAAGCTTGACTAAAATGAGGTAAGATTTTGCATTGTTTATTGAATTTAAAAGATGCATTTAACTTTTGAAGCGAATCACACTTACTGGGAGCGAGTATCGTTCCTAACACCCAAGGAATCTCCATGAAAGAAAGAGCCTTCTCGCGATAATTTGCTGGTTGAAATTCACCAACGTATGTATATAGAACAGCCATCTGACCGCTCAGTCTAAAAGTCCAGCTCCGCGTAAAAACCTTCATGTATTGTGTGTCATTATCACAATAATATTATACAATATTCATTGAAATAATTAAAATGATTTATTTTCTTCCAATTGATGCCAATAGAAGAGTAAAAAACTTACGCTAGTCCGCTGAGGAATTTAAAAACGATAAATCCCCAATACTTCGATACGACTGATGCACAACACTCGAATACCGCTTGGAGAAATAAACAATTTAAAAGTGCCGTTCGACGTCCTTTCGTATCAGCTATGCAACCCCATATGCACGAACCGAGCAACATTCCTGGGTAACGTCAATGATGATAAATTAATCGTTATTTGAAATTTTATTATCTGCATATAGTCTTTATTAAAATGTTGTACAATAAAACATGAAAAAAGTCAGGGTCGAGGTAAAGTTTAACTCGTCAAAATAAAACGATTCAATATAAAAAAAAAAAAATTAATATCATAAAGAAAATCGTAGTGAATCCAACATTTCTCCAAGACTTTCAAGACCTATTTGTTCAATTACATTCCGTATTGGAAAAATGTGTATTGGTATAAATTGGTATCGTTCAATCAATTGTTAAAATATTTTGTTGCGATTTTGTTGGAAACAAAATGAAATTAAATTTAGATTAAATTAATTATTAAATTAAATTAAACTAAAATTAAATCAAATTAATCAATATAATGAAATAAGAAAAAAAAATGTCATTCGATGATTAAAAACTACACTTATTTGAATGAAAAAAACGGGAGTTTTATTTTCTAGATTTGTTAAGCGCAATGATTAGAGGGTTTTAAATTCTATCATAAATCTTACCGAAAATGGGAGATGCGCTTAATCGACCTTTATCGACAGTATTCATTTTGAAATCACAAGCAGCGGATGGGAGAAGGAACCCCACGCTTGTAATAGCAAAAGCCACATTCATACACATCAATCCGGAAACGATAATGATTTTGTAATTAAATTTTCCAAAACCTATACAATATGAAAGAAAACATTAGAATCTCCAAGAATCTTTCAAAACACTGTTCAAAGAATGTTTTTTGGAGAAAAGTGATAAAATATACAAAGTTTATGTGCATACCGGTTTCATTGAGGGCTCGTTGAGCATCCAATTCCGCTTTCCTGTGCACTTCATCTGCAAGGAAAACATCATTAAATCATGTTACATAATTCCGAAAGTCTTAAAAAAAAAAAAAAATTTACGCGATGATTTTACGATGTTTTCTTCATGTACATCCGAAGTCAATGGTTCGATAACACTGTCTTGAGGAAAACAAGAATCATCCTTAACGTCCATTTTGATTTAAGATCTTTTCACGAAATCTATGATAATGCTATTGAACTCGTTAACGAAACACGGTGTGAAAATTTCTTCAGTAGACCACGATGGAGACTGCGAACAATTTTGCTCACGGACCAAAGATTAGATTGCCTGACAGACGCAAGCGCACTTGCTTTTATAATACTTTATATATCGCGTGATTAATGCTAAAAGGTCGTACAGGCATCATATTTGCTGTGTGACGTTTTTTGAAAATAAAAAAAGTGTGTGTATACATGAATTTTTCCGACTCAAATTGTGTCAATGAAAAAAGTAAGATGGCTGAATTGTTGACAATTCGACAAGTCACGAGGACTTCTATTTTATTTTCAATGGCGTTGTTGTCAAAATTATAACTGTTAAAAAAATTGCCATAAACTGTTGTACAAAATTTGCTGATTTACATACTTTCTTAACGTTAATTGCTTGAAGAAAAACGACGATGCTCAAATGTCAGCAGGAATGTAAATGCCTTTTACCTTACCATTTAGATTGCACTTTTATGCACTCGCATTATACAAAAGTACACTTGCAACGAGATCTTTGAAACGTAAGCTATCTGCAGTTTTCAACTGCAGATTTTAATCACTAGACCACATGTGTGTACCACACATCCACGTATTAAACAAATATAAACATGCCACGGTGTGTTTAATGATTTGGCCATGAATTGATTGATCACGTGATTCGCAAATGGTTTAGAATTGTGTACATTTTTATCTTTAAGCAAATGAATGAAGATGCAGTCGTGAGCTTGTTTATCAAATACATTGGTTTCACAATTTACTATCACTCGTTGATTGTGTTTAATCGAAAATTATTAAATCATGAGGAAATTGTTTACATGACAAATTTTAAATTTTCAAATGAATTAATAAAATACACACTTGTTTAATTATTCGACTAGATTAACTAATGAAACAAGGACAGAAGGTTTATGTATCAAAATTAATATACTTGCTGTACAAAAATAAGATGACTCATATTAACGATTTAATTATTACTCCGGTTGGGCAACAGAGTACTCAAAATATGGATTCACATGTATTTTCATTCAATCTTTTCCCACCGCTTTCAAGCCGATTGGTGTGCGGTGCCCGAAGTTGCGGGGTTGAGAATAAGAAACGAACTAGTGTGTTTTCTTCGTTGCTTCGGCGTTCACGACTTTCATATTATTATCCTCTTGCCTCCCGAAAAACCTGGCAAAGTTCCCTTTGTGAATAGACTTTCGTTGGTACGCCGGTCATTTGGATGCGAAGTGTGTCAAGCTCAGTAGTACGAGTAACGAAAGACAGACATTTCGGCATTGAGACGAATTGCATAATGCGTACATTTGCAAGCAACGAGCAGGGGAGGAGGGGGGGGGGGGTTAAACGAGTTTTGTTTGCTCGAGCGATCTACGAAGTTTTGGACAAACATTCTTAACACTACTTTAAGATACTTTACTTAACTTCAGCATTACTGATTGACGTTTTCGTCACGAAACCACGCGTGAAATAAAAAAAGAGTTGACACTGATTTCCGTTTTTTACTGTGTAAATACATAAAAGAATCAACTTAACTGTTATTTGGGAATGGGATGGGGCTCTAAAGATAATGCCAATTATTTTCATTGCGTCACTTGACAGCATGAAAATGTAGCGAAAATCGTAAATCCGTTCTCATGTGAGACGATTGTTAAAAAAAAAAAAAAAAAAAAAAAAACAACAACAACAATAATTATGTCTTTAATAGACCTATAGGATGTTCGACTTATAAATTAGTGTGCATCCATTATCATGGCATTATTAAGTTTGGTTCAACATAAGAAGAAAGCGGAAAGTATTTTTCTACTGGCTTTAACTTTTTCATTGATTTCACGAGTTAATTGAATTACTGTCGACGATAACAATATATGAATATTGAATAGCCCGGAAGAGTCTTCAGGGTATTTAATAGCTTATCGAAACACAGTATCTTATTATAGCAATATATATATGACTGCCTGTGATCCTGAAGATACGTCGGCAATTCCATACTGGCACACGGTAACGTAGCTCACGCTTGGTAATCTTTTCCTTTATTTCTATTATCTCTTCGCTTTTCTACATTGTGATGTTGCTTTTTTGAAATCAAGTTACGAAGAAAAATTAGAGTTTAAGAAGCTATGGTAGGCTTTGGCGTGACGTTCGAAATTCCGTTCGACTGGAGATCGATATTGATCGTGAAGAGAGGCAAAAATTCACTGCCTTCAAATCGATAGCGATTTATGCTGAATTTTTAGGGGTTGCTCGGAGAAGTTTAGAGGTCCGGGTGAGATACTGGCGAACGTTATCACGTGGTGTATGAAGGGAAAAGAGCAATTTACTTTCCTTTAAGTTTGCAAGGCCACCGACCCCCGGACTAGCGATTATCCGGCGGCGTGGATGGCCCGATCACTTCGTAAGGTTTCATTTCCGTACTCGTGTTACCGAATCAGCTTCCGCTTTTGTTTTTTTTTTATTTATTTTTTATTACCCTTCTCTATACCCACAGAATATTCTTCTGTGATAACGTTACTCTTTCCTGCCGATCACACCTGTCTTTTAATCTGCGAGTACGTAAAGGTACGCGCCTAGCGCGACCCACATTCTAAAAATCGAGACTTTTTATTTCGCGAGTTACTCCTTATTAGTTCTTGTCCACTCATTGCACCAGGAGGGAGCGCTATCTTCTCGCGAGTTGTGGTTATGCTACCGATTTGAGAGGAGCTCAGATGTTTAGCCGTTTCTTGTAAAAATTACCAAATTAATATGTACACGAAAGAAGCATAAACATTTGTACATTAACTTACAAATTGAAAACAGGAAAATTCGTTTCCTTGTTCCATTTTAGCGACGTTACATTTGATATATTTTGAACATATTTTCGGTTCAATTTCGAAAAAAATCACACATTAGCAGAATAAAGCCGACACACACATACACACACCAAGATGCATTAGACTCTATGATGAACAGATTTCTATCAGTCCAACGGAAAAACTTGCATTCGAATATCCGATCACTAAATATCTATGCAAATATTTTCACCCGAATAATTCTCTTTCACATGATGTTAATGTTTTTTTTTTTTATCATCAAGTTATTCAGGATAAAGTAACAATAGTCCGATTGAAGATGTGAAGAACTTATTCTTCGATTTTAAATTCACTCGATTCACTCACTGCGATAAAAAAATTTAATATTTTGGACGCCTATGTATAAAGTTGGGTTTTCAAAATGATACTGAATTGATTTACCTTCTATAGTTTCTTTATTCCAATCCACGGATTCGACACTGCCGATAATGTATTCACGGCTGACTGTATTTTTTACTCTATACTTTGTAGGCATCTCCTCTATATACACTCCGTACTAGACGAAAACGAATGAAGCGAAATCCTGTCGGTTGGTCGCTTTTATAGTCCAACCGAACGGTTTCGAACGTTTTTCTCATGATTATAAAATATTCTGCGATCATCATACATAAACTCCATTGAGAAAAAAAAAAAAAAAAAAACGAGGCAAGCTGATACTTACCAAATAAACCTACGTCAAAGGTCGTATCAACTCGATTATCGTTATTTTTGTCCATTTTATCTTTCCTTTTATTCATTCAATATTAATGATATTTATCCCAATATCTTCATGTCCTACGAAGCATACCATTTTTTCGTGGCTAATTTCTTGTGATTACAGTTTCCAAATTATATTTGTATGACAATATGAAATAATTATTCCACATTGTAAATTTCGCTGTTCAAATAAATATAACAATCATCAGCGTTTCAGTGGAGCTTGGACTTATGTCCCACTCTTCCATTTACTTTTTTTATTGTACGAGAATAGCATTTATTTCCGGCAAATAAAAATAATAGCATTAGCTTTGAACGAATTTTTAAATTCAAAATCCATTCAAATTTCTAATGGAAAAATTGACGAAATCATTTCTGAATTGTGATTTTTATAGAGACTGAAAGATTGTCAAGTATATTGTGTTCGATTAATTTTTATTATTAAATCAGCTTTCCTCGTTCAATTAGTTAATAACTAGTTAACATAATTATTTTATTATCAGAGAGGCTGTAAGAGAGAAGGAAAAATGCAGTGAAAGATAGGCAGCAGACAAAGAAAGTCGAATGTTGTTATCCATTGATGTTTATTTTTTTTTTTTAAACGTTTTAATGTTTATAAATACGAGCCAGAAATTTATATACTGATATTTGTAATTGTATTATATTTTAAGCTTATGTTTTATGTTTATTTATTCAAATCAAACTGAATATTTGACTCATTATTTTATGGATTTAGAATTCAATATGAATTATTAATAAAAACGTCTTTTTGATGATTTATTTTCTCCTCCGTTTTACTAATGTGTTTATACTTCTCTCAGATTTAACTCAAAGTCGAAAGGCTATTTATTGATCCTTAGAATCACAAGAAACATTCTTGTTGCTATACGTGCAGCAAACATAATTGCCTTCAAGGATGAGGCTAACAGGAAACGATCGGAAAGTTTTAATAATGAAGAAAACAGCATGCATTGTAGATAATGATCTCCTATTTCAGGTGACGTTCAAATCTCCTGTCCATGTGTACACTGATGCTTATTAAATGTACTACCAACCATTGATGATTCCTCTCTGAACCATTACGAATGGTGATTCTTGTCGAAGATGGATGTAAGTGTATATTTACATTTGTATATTTTTGTACAACGCTCGTAGAAATAGTGTGATTTACACGTCCTCTACGAGCAAGAAATTGCACGATGAATCCATCACATGGCATACCTACGGATATATATATATATATTTGCATATAAAATTATAGTCTGTGGGATATTTCTTCAATTGCACATTTCATGTTTTTTTTTTTGAGAGAGAGAGAGCACCATTGTGCAAGAATTCGACGATTTTTCAAATGATTTTGATTATAGAAGAAAACATTTAATGAAACCGAATAAAAAACCAAATATATGACTTTAAATTTAAGTTGAATTAATTTTTTTTTTTTTTTCAAATCTTCTACAAAAAAATTGAAATTTCATAAACAATTACCAATAATTTAGATGACATTTTCCATCCAGTGTTACGTTCGATTTTTTCTAGAGGAAATACTAGGCTGTACACTAAAAATTGTTGTTTAATTTCGCTACAATAAAGTCAAGTTCACTCTACAATAGTGTACAAGAACATATAAAGAAGATGCAGTAATGAATGTTCGGAGCTATCCTAATAAAACGACAAAAGCTTCCAAATGGAACTGTAAACTCTATTGGTTTCCTTCCTTTCGAACGTTGAAATAAAGTTCTATGAAACGACTTCCGTCTTCGTCACCCCTCTTTTATATGCATGTGGCATTCCATGTAAAATTTTCGTTTGTAAATCCTGATCATTGTTGCTTGCCAAACCCAGAAACTGCAAATTCGGCATTAACATAAGAACAGTCTATGATTTCTTCAGGCATGGAAATAAAACGTATTGAAAATTCGTACAAATTGAAAAGGATCAAGATCATAAAATTGGAGCTTCGCGTGAAATGCCTCGTGGCCATATATAGATATATATTTTCTCTCCATGCACCTCGGGATCCTTGCAATTGTTCCCACCTCCGAGTCTCATCCGGGAGGACAATCGACTGTTCTGATACTTGCGGAGTGCAAGGTAGAAAAAGCTAAGACTTCATCAAACCATGTGCTATATACCTATTTGTATATGTTTATCCAGCACGAGAACTACGTATTAACGTGGGGTTTTTTTGTACCAAAATGCCCGAGATTTGTAAATCATTTACAACATCCACAAAAAGATTCCGACGTGAGAGGTTAAACCATTTGGAAAAATTAGTTTGTAAAATGGCGTTGAAACAAATCTGGAGGAATCCGATCAAAACTACGTTGTTGAGAAAAAAATCAAATGCTTGAGAAAATTTTTAATAATCACTAAAACATAGGCTCGGTATCCATTTCGACAGAGTAAAAGGACAGTAGTTTAATTATAACAAATATACTTGAATAAGAAATTCAAATAAAAGTGGACCTCGATCGATCTGGTCTTTCACGAGTCAAACCTAATTTGGCCTAGAAAAAATCAGTTTATTTTGAAATTGGGTTGAACTGGTAACAAAAATACAGAAGAGAATTTACTCGAAATCTTGGAAAAACTTACAGAAAAGCGTGTATACACAACTGGGTCGATTAAGCCCGGAGCGCCCTTTATCCACCTGTTATCAGCGGAGCCATTCAGTCGGTTCTGATTTTCAAAATCAGACCTTCAAACATTCCTTAATAAGTGTTCATCATAAATATTCGGAAAATATTAAATTCCAATGATTCAAAAAATTGTTGAGAACATTGACTTCTGGAATAGCGAGCATTTTACTAAAAAAAATATCAAGAATTTTCAATTTTATTATGATTTTGAAAGTATTAACCGGGGATATAATCATGAGAAATGCCTTTTTTTTACTTTTTTAAAATAGTGCTATGCCGGAATTTCCAAAAAAAAAAGAACTTTATTCGAACGTTGGAACTCAGATAGTTTTGGAGATAAAAAAGTGTAGTCAATTCTGGTAGAAAAGCACTCTTAAGCTTTGAAAATATTTATGGAATAGGCATAATTAACCGCGAAAAATTAGTAGTCTGAGGCAAAATGTCTGAGTGTGTCAACAAAAGGTAAAAGAATTGCTCGCATCCATATTGGTGCTGGCAGTAAATAAAGCTGATTGATAGTTAATCAGGATGATACACCAAGATATTAATTGGAGCTTTACGCTCCAATTTTGCAGTCCTTGAACAGGAACCATTTGCGATCCCGAGAAAATTGTCTCGGGAAGCGTAACGTAATCGGATTGACTCGGTACTTACATTTTCCTTTTCTTATTTTGTTTCCTGTATGACTTCGTTGTCATTGCCCAACAAAGATGAATCTGTGATCTGACAAACAAGCAAATCATAGTATTGATTTGCTCATATGTTGTTTTATTTAATCGGATCAATTCTTTTGGAATACTCGTGTTCTTCCAGTTTTTCGCATCTGTACAATTTTTCTTCTTGTGAGATTGATAGAGATTGGGGAATTTCTAAAATACTGGAGAATTCAGAATTGACACGTGCGCTCACTTTCTAGGTCATTGATCACAGAACTGGTCGCATACGAGGCCTACAACGCTGATGGATGACCACCCTCGTCATTTTATTTCCTCACATCGTCATAAATTTAACTTTTAGACCAGATTGGCAGCTCATGTACACAAAGCAAACAAAAACATCTAATGATCTCATTAAATATGAGCAACTAAATGAAAAATAATTTTCCTTTTATATGTTGATGAAGACCTTAATGTTTCGTAACAATAAGTAGTTTAAAGGCTTACGTACACATAGAGAGGTTAAAAAATCGATCGTTTAAAAATGATTTATTCGTAAGTTTTACTCTTAGTGTTGTGTTATTTTTAAAAATTTTACCCATTTTTGAAAAGTTAATAACTAGAGAGCACTATAGTTTTTTCTGTCAATTTTAAGAAAAATATTTTGTTTTATTTTCGGGTTAATTAATGCGGTCAGTTGGAACAGTTGTTATCGCAAATAGCATCACGCAAAAAATCTATCTTTGTTTTATGCAATAAAATTTTTCGACTTTTATTGAAAGCACCACTGCACCATGGTCATTTAAGTAAACAGAAAGACATTTCAATGAATACGTTTCTTCAGTGTGAAAACAAATGATTTCAATAGACACTTTTTTTTACTTCTAGGTATATTTTACGCCCTTGACGTGAAAGTTTCAGAAACATCAGTTCAGTAGTCATAAAACTTCAAACATGTAATAGAAATTCAGTCTTTATAACCTGCGTATAAATGTTAAGATGAGATATCGTAAGAAATTGTTTTCTATGAAATATGATGGAGCGAAATTTGGCATAGAATAGTCCATATATACATCGATGCACAAAATTGGTCAATGCACACACGCACACAGTATTCTCTTATATTAAGATTGCACTGTTAAATGTGTTATATATTTTTATTGGATACTGCACAAGGTAAACACATCTCAAGGCCATACTCGGAACGTTACAACCCGAACAGTCGAACTTGTAAGACTTCGCAGCTGGCTCCGAAGCACCAAACGGTAAACTTATTCAATCAAAGCGATTTCAAACACCCCTCTCCTTATATCTCTTTCTCTCTTGCTCGCTCACTCCCTCCTCTCTCGTTCTATGTCACTTAGACCTGCTAGAGGGTGTAAAAAAGCTTCATTTCCATCGGAACGAAAAGCTTCTTTTTTTATCACGTTAACATCTTCATTCTTTCAATGGATCTGTATGTGAGTATATCTGCATGTATATAAACGTGAGACATTTTCACGAGAAAAGTGGTGCGACGCGTTGGATAGCTTAACGGAAATTTATACGGGAACGCCAGCCGGAAATTACATGTGTCGAGCGTACGGACAACCATCGACGTTTTACGTTCTCCTTTATATTCAATATATTTTACCGTTACGAGGAAACAAACGGAAAATACGCCCTTTAAATATTTCCTTCAATCTTTTAGACCCACGGGAAAAACGGTGTCCGAGATATTTATTGATAATGAGCATGATGACATTGTCACTGAAGCTGTTTATCTGATGTCCCATGATACTCAATCGAGCATCACTTTTTTACAGAAAAATGTCATGGATTTTCATTAAGTTGGAATCAATAACTTTTTTTTCATTTTACTTTAACAAACCAGGAATGAAACATCATTGATGTTCGAAAATAAAATAAATTCTATTCGACCTCCTTTCAATAGAGTTCAAGTTTGCATCGCAACGTATGAGAATTGTTTCAGAGAAAATTGTCATTAGTCGAAAAAAGTGCAGATAGTTCGAATTATATTATTCTCTTTGGCATAGAAAATTTGTTTGAAAAAGGAGCCAAAAAAGTATTATTGGACTCTCTCTTTCTCTCTAATCCCTAGGACGGAATACGAATGTTAACAAAAGTTTTATAAATACTACTTTAAGATGAAACATTGATAAGATAAAGATAAAAGTGAAGGTGGTTCTATTTGATTGGTGAACATTTTTGTTGCTAGAGTTGGAGTTGGAATTATTAGTTTTTCTGGAGATCATTAGCCTAATCAAGTTACAAAGTTAAGCCATTTTCATTTATCTTTTTGATTAATAAAAGTGTTAAAACGCGATGATGCACTGTTGTAACAACAAGGTCCAGCGAGATTGGATTTTCAAAGTTAGTTCGCTTATTTCTCATTGGCTTTTCGTAACATTCAGCTCGTAAACGAAGCACGCATGCAACAGTACATGCAACCGTACTGTTTCACCGTAACTTCTTCCGATCCTCGCTCGGAGGCCTGTTCCGTGTCTTGGTGTAGACTTCGCGCAACCCTCGCGGTTCAGGGGTGGCTCGAGGGTGGTTGAGGTGCCTGTTAGTCGATCACCGGACGTTCCACAGGCTACTGCGAGGAGAGCTCGTCTCGTGTTCACACATCGAAACCAGTTGTACAAAATGGTCATCATATTTTTGTGACAAAAAAAAATAACAAGCGAAAAAACAAGAATAAGGATACGTTCGAAGTGATTATAATAACGGCAATAAACGAACGATCGAAAAAAAAAAAATGATCTGGAGCTTGGAGTTATAATGCACAAATGATTAGTGATACTTGGTGAATTCAATTAGTGAAATGGTTGATAAACTGCACGAATACGAAGGCTTGACAGGACGAGTTCATGGCGTACGTGAAAAAGTACGGGAAAAATGGGACGGTTTTAAGGAATGGAAAAACGAAATACCTACTGATCGTGGTGTTGCTGGTATCGTTAGTCACCTCAGGGGACCACCAAAGTTGGAACGAACTTTGGATGACTACTCTCACGTGTATAGGTAAAGTGATAACTTGTTGTTTTTTTCTCATTCTATAATCATTTTATGTTATCATTGGTCATTAAAAAAAAAAATGAAAGAATAAAAGGGACGAAATTTTCTCTAGCAACGCTACCGTTGTGAATATATTTTCGAATATGCAGTTAAAGTTTTAAAATTGTTCATTTGCAAAATTTGTGGTTTTATGAACTGTTTTTACTTTAATGATATCGAGTTTCGATGATTTATTAAATCCAGACTGCTAATTGACTGAACAAATGTTATAACGAAAACTTTATTAAATCCAAGGCAAAAGACACGAAGTGAGTTGGTTCGCGTGTCTGCAGCTGTGATGGGAATTGAATTTTCGTACGCAGCTGAAACCGCTTTTGTGTCACCAACTTTATTGAAAATTGGCGTCGATCATCAGCACATGACCTTGGTATGGGCTCTCAGTCCGCTCGTCGGATTTTTTATTACCCCTTTATTGGGTGGTATGAGCGATCGTTGCAGGTCGAAATATGGCAGAAGAAGACCGTTCATTATTCTACTTGCGATTGGTGTATTTATTGGTAATTTGATCACAATTTTCACATATTTTCATAAGTATATCGGAGTTTATTTATAATTACTTTTTCATCGAAACATCAAATGGTATTGCGTATAAAATTTAGTTTAGTTCAATTATTTTTGAAGCCACATTCCCTTCACTTTCAAAATTTGTTCATCTGGTTCGCACTCATGGGCGGAACACACTGACTGATCAATGCTCTTGATAATTCATAACTGAAAATGATATCACGTCATTGACCATTCAGCTTAAAATGACTTTTGTAAGTAAATCTCAGAAGTGCATCATTGTTCGCAATTTAGTTCGAGTTTGTTGATGGCTCTAATTGATAGTTTTCATTTTTATTAAGTTTTCTGTTCCGAGATTCAATTAGCACAATAAAAGGCGATTTCCGTACGCTGGTTAAAGTCTTTCTCTCGGAATTTCGCCTCTCCGTTACACAGATTTTTTTGTTCATACTTTTTTCCTTTTTATCTGCTAACCACTTGGGCAACTTGTTGAATATCTAGAATCAGGATACTGAATTCATTCTCACAAGCTGTACGAGCATGCGTATCGAATTTTATCTCGCGATTCATCAGGTACTACTAGACGTACGAGACACGTTCGTTCAATGTTTTATTTGAAATAAAGTTGTAAAAAATGGAAGTACGTTTCCGAAAAGAGTTACTTTGTTCATTTTTTTTCTGGATATGCACATGGAATAGTTAGGATAAAAAAGGCTCTTTGAATGACATTTGTTTAAAGATTTTTGTTTGTTAGAAACACAAAATTGAATAACATTCATGTTCTCAGAGAATGTAAAATTAGGTGTCTGGTGTATCAATCGAGACTCGTTTTTTTTTCTCTCCATTTAGTAGTTCGAGCACTTAATGATAAATTCCTCCTCAATAATAAAATTTCGAGTATAACTGTCTGTTAAGTAATAGACGGAAGTTTGATAAAATTTTAAATCGAAAAAAAAAACGTTTTCAGTAATTGTAGCCAAACTGTGGCATTGGGAAGAAATGGCCTACTGTCGTTCTTTAACATTTATTAATCGACAACACTTGACAGGACTCTTATTGGTGCCAAATGGCGAGGGTATGGGTTACGCTTTCGGTGATCCTTTGCCAATGTCGAATCGAACTTTTGCGCCTAGTGGACATCGAACGACTGCCAGTCAGACCAATCATACTCTTGATGCGCCGCCAGCATCATTAGCATCTTCTCATTCATGGGGAATATTTTTCACGATTCTTGGAACTGTGCTTTTGGATTTTGATGCTGATGCTTGTCAAAGTCCTGCGCGAGCTTATCTTCTAGATGTCACAATACCAGGTTCGTCGATTTATAAATTTTCAATGGATTAGTCTTTGAAAAATTGCATACTGGAAAAAAAAGTTTAACCACTTGAGTAACAGTTTGTATTATGATTACTTTTTCGTGATCCTGTATCTTTGTTATCTCGATTTTTATTTTTATTATAATACGACTGAACGATTCACCAAACATTGTCGAATTACTTGTCCTTCTATTTTAAATAGTCAATGATTATGAGCAAATTGCTTTTCACGATTCACTCGTGGTTCAGCAAAACAGAGAAAGAGAGTGAAGAAATAAAGTGTCCTATCTGTACAGAGGATCATGCGAGAGGCCTAAGCACCTTTACAATAATGGCAGGACTAGGGGGTTTTATGGGATACGGACTGGGTGGTATAAATTGGGATGCCACCAGCATCGGGGTTGCACTTGGTGGTCATCTCCACGCCACTTTCACTCTAATCACCATAATTTTTATCGTCTGCGTCTCTTACACCATTACGAGTTTCAAAGAGATTCCACTTTATTTATTGGAGAGAGACGAGTACGAAAACATTCAGGAAGGCAAGGTTGGGTAAATCAAAATACAATAGAATTGTTCAAATGAAAATATTATTTTCTAAAAGACTTCAACACTTTTCGTTTGTTTTCACGTACGTCTATAAAATAATTCTGTTATGTTCTGAAAGAATTCTGGTACGTTCCAAAAACCTGTTTTGTTACTTTATACGTTTGATCGAATAATTATACAAATTATTTTCCTGAATACATTTTGTTCCCACACTCCTCGTTTTTTTTTTTACACAGATCGTAAATATCGTTCGACGGGACAAACATTTCTTGAATTGAAGAAGTTATCATTGAATATTGATTTTTGAGTAAGGCTCTCAATAAAGAAAATTATTTGACTGAAATTTACATTGAAGTATAAATAAGCCATCGATATCGGGCAAAATTATGAAAATTTTTTCATCTTGGTCTCGTGGTTCATTTTTATTTGGTGATTTCCTTCTTACCATCCCTGTCTGAAAAGTTTATATATGATTGTCACGAATATATTAATACCTGAAGGCCACTGCGTTAAATTGTGAAACTTACAACAAGAAAAACACTATTTTTAGAAATTACCGCCAGAGCGACCGAGAGGTAACGAAGAGTACGACAAAATAGCAAATTGTGCCGATGAATGCAGCTCGTACGGCTCAGTTGGTGGTGAAACAGATGGCAATACCGACAAACCTGAGGTATTGATTATTGATTACCCCAGCAACAAGTTCAATTGTTCTCCATAATTTTTTGATTGATTTATTATTGTGGCATTTATTATAAAATGATTACAACAGATTTTTTCCCTTATTAGGAATTTGTTTTAAAGCCAATTCCTGTGGAAGAGCCAAACAAAAGACAGGGAACTGTACCGATGATACCAAACGTAGGATCAAATTTACCAAACGCTGATAATGATTATTTGCCAACCGGTGATAATTTGAATGCTGCCGATCCACGTGCAACTTTATCAGAATATCTCATGTCGATAGTTTATATGCCTCACAGTATGAAAATGGTATGCCTCACCAATCTTTTTTGTTGGATGGCACACGTTTGTTATTCCTTGTATTTTACGGATTTCGTTGGTGAAGCTGTTTATGGTGGAGATCCGAAGGTAAATATGGAGCTTAAATTAAGAAATCTTATGAGTTTTGATCGAAAGGGTTAACTTCTCTCATAGAAACAAAACAAAAAGGTTTAGATCAAAATTCGGCATGAGATTATTATTAGTCTGGATTTGAAGTTGATTTAAAAAAGATTTTTTGTTTTTCATGATTGTTTCAATATATTAATAAAATCATTTTTCAGGCTCCCGAAGGATCGTTAAAACGCGAGTTATATGAGTCTGGAGTTCGTTTTGGATGTTGGGGAATGGCAATGTATTCGTTATCTTGTGCCTGCTATTCTCTCATCATCGAAAAGCTGATAGAGCGATACAAGTAGATAATTTAATTACTTAAAAACATTCATGCTTTTCGCATTTCATTTTCGATCACTAAAACGTGGTTTTTTTTGTTTTACAATATTTTTCAGGGCTCGAAAAGTATACATCTGTGGTCTTTTGTTCTACAGTACGGGAATGATGATGATGGCACTCACTAAACATCCGGTTGGCGTTATAATATTCTCTTGGACAGCAGGAGTCATGTACTCAACTCTGTTTACAATGCCATATTTATTGATCGCTCACTATCACGCTTCGTCAACGGTAATAACCAATTAAATTTTTTTTTTATTCTGGGTCATTTCGACCCATTAAAAAATCGTCATTTTTAACAAATTCCAAATGCATTTTACCATTTTTTCATTGACTACAACAATCGATAATTGATCAATGATTTCCCAACATTGAGCACTATGTCATGGACCAAATTACGAGTTACTTTAAAGTTTAAAAAAACGCCCACAAACAAAAATTCTTTCAAAAGCCATGAGTAGTCTGTTGCCTGGGTCCCAAAGACCCATAGTAATAGCAACCTGGTTCTAACCCTCCACCAGTGCACAGGGGTTTCGAAAACACAGTCGAAATTTCAATTTGTGATATCGAGACTATAATAGAGAAGACTGGAGCTGGTTTTCATTCTCTAAAAATTCTGAATAATCTATTGAATATTTTCGTCGATAAATTGAAACGAACGCCTTGTTTTTCCAAATTTTTCAAAGCTCGAAACATATGATAAAACTGGATTAACGTTAAAACGTTCAGTGTCCTGACAAAGATCTAAAAGTAATACTTGTTGGTGTCGAATGAAAGAAAAAATATTGGTAGGGTTAATAATGGGTATTCAATGACAATAATAAATAATGAAAAAAAAAAAAATTTGATTCAACAGTTCGCTGTGACAGCGGATGGGGAAGCAATCCAAAGTGGAGATCTTCGAGGCTTGGGGACTGACGTTGCTATTGTATCTTCGATGGTGTTTCTGGCACAGTTTTTGCTTTCTTGCTGTTTGGGTACAATCGTCAGTTTGTCTGGTACGACAACCGCTGTCGTCTTTGTCGCAAGTACATTGGCAGCATGTGGCGCTGGTGCTGCTACTCAAATAATGTATTTAGATCTATGAATTATTTTCAAGAGAAAAAAAAAACTAGCTGTTTAAAAACGTAAAATAATCATACGAAACGTCTTGTTTAACCAAAAGTATTTTTCTTGTGTGAAGGATTTTATTCACGTGCAAAAAAAATCGAAATATTTTTTTGTTGCGTATACGATCGATCACTACGAGAATCCTCTTATGGCCTACACGTTCACGGATGAATGGTTGCAGCGTGTGATCAAAACTGTATCGAAAAAATGAAGCGGCTATTTTCGCGACATGCGTGCAAGCACAAAATAATCGTTATAGCGATTCAATATGTTTATACATGCATGAATATGTATGGGTATATTGTATTTAAAGAGATTTATTGCTCCATAAACGTTGAAATTCCTTAGTGCAAGCCCCGTGCGATATTAATACTTATAAATATAATTGATAAATAAAAATAACGAATATGCCACTTGAAAACACTGTTAGTTAGTGTTACTGTTATTTATTTTATCATTAACATATTTATAAAAAATAACTACGTTGGTATTTCGGTTGTTGAAAATAATCTTGAGTGCATGAAAAGGTTTTAGCAATTATGAAATTTGATTCCAGAATTAATTCTTATTAGGAATGTTTTTTTATTCTTTTTAGATTTTTCATCATCTTGTAAACGACAATGCCGTCTTGTACTTTTTTGTGGTATGAGATCACATAATTTTATGAGGTTATGATTTAAATCCTTGGACGTTTAAGCACTCATAGCAGTGACTATCCTAGTCAAATGGGTGTTAACATTTCCCAACAGTTGTTTGCAACGTTAAACACATAATTTAATTAATCGACGCTGGATTCGTCTTGCAGTATGTCTTGTTAACATAGAAAAATATTAAAAACTATAGATATTGTTTAACGATTAACTGATGAATGTAAAATTCCACAAAGTCATATTATAATCGATATTTTTAGAAGAATAATTTGTATTTTTCAGGCGATTTTAACGCATGAACGCTTATTTTGTTCCTCAAGAAATTCTCCATAAATTTACTGTGTCGATTTTTTTTAACTTCGCCGTTTCAATGTTGGAGTCGATCACAACAAAACTATGTCATAAACAAATAGCTTTTATTAAAAAATGAACAACTTTTTGAAAAAATCGACAGAATGAAATTGTAGAAAATTTCTTGATGAACAGAATAAGCGTTCGCGCGTTAAAATCGTTTAAAAAATACAGATTATTTTTTCAAAAATATCGATGAAAATATGACTTTGTAGAATTTACCATTTATCAGTTGATGATTAAACATATCTATAGTTATCAACATTTTTCTAAGTTAACAAGACATCCTGCAAGACGAATTCACCGTCGATTAATTAATTTATGTGTTGAACGTTGCATATAATTTAAAAAAAAATTTAACACAGCGTTGACGAGGGTAGTCACTGCAATAAATCCTTAAACCACAATTTGAAAGTTTCTTCAAAACTTTCATATGAAAACAAAGCTTCGTGACTCTAAATGTGCGAAGTGAAAAGCAAATAATATCAATCACCGACTTCCAACTTCACTACGATGCATTTTTGACACATCACCTTTTTCGGCAACTCGTAACATTAAAGATCAAAATTATATCAAAATTTCGCAACAAAAAATTTAGCAAAATTTATTTCCAATAAAAATTAAAAGTATTCATGCAAAATGCGTAAAAAACGCACAGGGAAACGGAAGAAACACGTGAAAACAGAAACTCCGATCAATGAGGTTACACTTGCTAGGATAGAAGCAGCTAAATCAAAGCGTGAAGAGACCATAGAAAGGGTCAAGTATCGCCTGAAAGAAAAGTTTAACGAGCGAATTGTTAACAGACCAAATTTGTTCGACGAAGACTGCGAAGTTCATGATTTATTTGTCGACAAAACGGAATGTTCACCAGAGAAAATAATGGCTAAGGTAAATAAATGTTCTCAGTGAAAATATCCTGATTCCGGATTTTTTTGTGGAAAAATCTTCCAAAAGGTTAATAAAAAAGAGCTAAGTTGTGCTCCCTGCGTCTCGCTCGTCTTCTTTTTATTTGTATTCAATAAAATGATCGAAAAATCCAACAATACTCTAGATTCGAGCAGAAATGAAATCGGTGATGGTAGCGGGTGTTCAGAAGGTTCACGCATCCAATGTTCTCAAGGACAAAATAAAATACGATGCAAAGACTTCGACCATGACGATTTTCGGAAAAAAATACAAGTTGAAAAAAAATGTTCACACTGTTGGTTGGGGTCGTGAAGCGTTAATGATGAGTTCAGCACTCGAAAGAATCATCGGTATGAATTTGAAAAAAGGATTTGTCGTGGTACCGCGGAGAACAGGCGCTTCAATGTCTATTTATCCGGAGTTGTTTCCTAAACTCAATACTCGTATTCATTTAACGGAGGCTCAAAGTAATGAAGTTCCTGATGATGTTTGTGTTCGAGCTACGAGAAATATTGCCGAATATTGCAAAAAACTTAAAAAAAAAGATATTTTGATCGTTATACTTTCCCGGAGCTCGAACGAACTTTTGTGTCACCCCAGAGGAACAATGGGACTGGCAGAAAAAATGTTAGTTTTGGAACTTCTTCGAGAGGCTGGTGCAACGACACATGAGATTGAAATAGTTAGGAACACGTTATCGGCAATTCGAGGTAATGTTTTCATGTACTTCGTTTAATTCAACAAACCAAATATTATGATTGTTATTATTATTTTTTTTTTTCATATTTTTATCATTATGACGGATGTAACGCTTTTTTTTTGTGAAATTGGTCGATTTCGTTGAACCGGAAGTAAAAAAAAGTCACAGTCGTCATTTTTCATTCAACTTCATCGAATTTTGTTCGATGAACAAAGTTTTTCTCAATGGATTTTACTATGAACTGTTAAAAACTTTGTGCGATGATAAATTTGGTTCAGTAAGTTCTCAAATTCGTTCGATTAAAATCCGTTCAGCATTTATTGTAGTCGTTATTTAATTATAGAATTTTGAATATACATAACTCATAAATGAATAGTTAATTAAACGTTACGCCATGTGAAAAGGTGGACGTCTAGCGGAATTAGCTCATCCGGCAAAAGTCATAAGCCTCGTAATGTCCGATCTCGGAGCTAACGAACTTAATCTCAACTACGTATCCGGTGGACCGACGATTAAAACGGATCATCGAGTTTTGCTAATGATGAGTCGGAGCATATTAGATAAATACAGTCTCCACGCTCACAAATTAGCACAGAGTATTCGTGATATTTTGAAGGATCATCATGAATCACCATTGAACAAAGACGATAAGCCTTTCGCATTTGTCGATAATTACGTCGTGGCAAGCTCAAAGGAAGCTCTCGATGGAATGGCCGTTGAAGCGTTTCGTCAC